>JACXGI010004029.1:0-57065 GCA_016801175.1 Esox masquinongy
TTGTTTCACAATCCTCTCCAGGGTGCGGTTATCCCTATTGCTTGTACACTTTTTTCTACCACATCTTTTCCTTCCCTTCGCCTCTCTATTAATGTGCTTGGACACAGAGCTCTGTGAACAGCCAGCCTCTTTAGCTATGACCTTTTGTGTCTTGCCCTCCTTGTGCAAGGTGTCAATGGTCATCTTTTGGACAGCTGTCGAGTCAGCAGTCTTCCCCATGATTGTGTGGCCTACAGAACTAGACTGAGAGACCATTTAAAGGCCTTTGCAGGTGTTTTGAGTTAATTAGCTGATTAGAGTGTGGCACCAGGTGTCTTCAATATTGAACCTTTTCACAATATTCTAACTTTCTGAGATACAGAATTTGGGGTTTTCATTAGTTGTCAGTTATAATCATCAAAATTAAAAGGAATAAACACTTGAAATATATCAGTCTGTGTGAAATGAATGTATCCATTATACAAGTTTCACTTTTTGAATGGAATTACTGAAATAAATCAACTTTTTGATGATATTCTAATTATATGACCAGCACCTGTACACCGATCAGCCATAACATTATGACCACTGACAGGTGAAGTGAATAACACTGATAATCTCGTTATCATGGCACCTGTCAGTGGGTGGGATATATTGGGCAGCAAGTGAACATTCTGTCCTCAAAGTTGATGTGTCTGAAGCAGGAAAAATGGGCAAGCGTAAGGACCTGAGCAACACTGACAAGGGCCAAATTGTGATGGCTAGACGACTGGGTCAAAGCATCTCCAAAACTGCAGCCCTTCTGGTGTGTTCCCGGTCTGCAGTGGTCAGTACCTATCAAAAGTGGTCCAAGGAAGGAAAAGCAGTGAACCGGCAACAAGGTCATGGGCGGCCAAGGCTCACTGATGCACGTGAGGAGAGAAGGCTGGCCCATGTGGTCCGATCCAACACATGAGCTACTGTAGCTCAAATTGCTGAAAAGGTTAACAATGGTACTGATAGAAAGGTGTCAGAACAGACAGTGCATCGCAGTTTGTTGCGTATGGGGCTGTGTAGCCGCAGACCCATCAGGGGGCCCATGCTGACCCCTGTCCACTGCCGAAAGCACCTACAATTGGCACGTGAGCATCAGAACTGGACCACGGAGCAATGGAAGAAGGTGGCCTGGTGCGTGTGCGTCGCTTACCTGGAGAACACATGGCACCAGGATGCACTATGGGAAGGAGGCAAGCCGGCGGAGGCAGTGTGATGCTTTGGGCAATGTTCTGCTGGGAAACCTTTGGTCCTGCCATTCATGTGGATGTTACATTGACACGTACCACCTACCTAAGCATTGTTGCAGAACATGTGCACCCTTTCATGGTAACGGTATTCTCTGATGGCATTGGCCACTTTTAGCAGGATAATGCGCCCTGCCACAAAGTAAAAATTGTTCAATGGACTTAAAGGATCTGCTGCTAACGTCTTGATGCCAGATACCACAGCACACCTTCAGAGGTCTAGTGGAGTCCATGCCTCAATGGGTCAGGGCTGTTTTGGTGGCAAAAGGGGGACCTACACAATATAAGGCAGGTGGATATAATGTTATGACTGATGGGTATATTTGAGAAACATATTTTTTTAATGGTTAGAAATTATTTTTTTCTTTCAATAGTTTTACTTAAATTGAAAATACAATTTTTGTAACTATTTTGAATTAAATATCAAGAGTATAAACAATAAACCCTTTTTTTTATAGCCTGTTCTTCTCACAAGGGTATCAGTGTTATTGGAGGGCACTGTAGATCAAATCTCATTGGAAGTAACCACAGTCTAAGACATCTTTTCAAACAATTCTATGAAATATTGAAGGTCATTGAATATACCATTGGATTTGAACAATATCTAATCCCAAACAAACACACACACTCACACACAAATAGACACACAACTCTACTTACCAAATTAATTTCAATTATTGAATGGACCTCTCCCCATTAATTCATTGTGTTTTTATGTTTTGTTCGCTGGTCTGTTGTTGAGGTTGCTGGTTAACACCTGTGGACAAACCAATTATATGTGCATTAGAAACCTGATAATCTCTTTTATTAGATGGTTACATATCAATCAATTAATCTTTTTTTTTATAAAGCCCTTTATACATCAGCAGTCACCAAGTGCTTTTACAAGGCACCCAGCCTGAAACCCCAAGGAGCAAGCAACAACAGTGTTGAAGCACAGTGCCTAGGAAAAACTCCCTAAAAGGGGACGAAATTTAGGAAGAAACCTAGAAAGGGACCAGGCTTGGAGGGGTGACCAGTACTCTTCTGGCTGTGCTGGGTGAACATTTTAAGAGTAATGATTAATAAATGCATGTGGGGAGTGTCCAGAGTCTATAAAACCTCTACAAAACAACCAGTAGGACTTTGGACAGGGACAGCAACAAGTTTTTCGAGCCTGGTACTCTGGAGGGGTGGGCCAAGACCTCACGTCCTCCTAAGTTTAAACGGAGGCAAGTCTGCCTCTGGCTAGCTTGAACGTCTAAAAAAGACCTACTGCTTTACTATGCTTATTTCCCGTTCCGACCACCAAGCCCATGAATATACGTGCCTCCCGACCGTAACTATGGACCTTCGGTGAGAACCGCAGGAAATTAGAGCTCCCCTCTATAAAATGCAGATTTTAACACGAATTTAGCTATCCGGCGTTGGGCGATAGCCAATCGGAAAAGGTGTCTGTTCCCCCTGTCCGCGGTATCCCCGTGAAAAGTTGACTGACCGATGACTGGCTGGTACTGTTCGTGTTAATCTTCTGTTCTTTGTTTTTTGTCTGCTTCCAAAATCCATTCCACTTGTGTTTTATTAAAAATAAGAAATCACTTAGAATCCATGTCATACTTGTAATACATGCTACCATGGTAACGTTGAGTTTTGACTTTTTTCGCGGCACTACATTTTGTGGTTAGGAATACTGTGAGGTAAATGTCGGCTGGCTAGCTTGCTAACCTAACTATAGCAAGTACGTAATTTTAATTTTAAGTTCGACTCAGTATTATGCAGTATTAGTTAGACTGTACAGTAATTATATGTTATGCTGTAGGTTTGCTACAGCATGAGATTTTCAAATATCAAAGACAGACCTTATCAGGATTTGAGATGTTAAAACCGGGAGGAAAAGAAACCCTACAATGTTGCAACCACCAGCTAGGAGTATGGGACTAAAAAGCAGCTAGCTTCTAGCTTGCTTACGTTAGCCAATCTGGCTTTAGGGTTAGGGTTAACCCTAACCCATTCCTCATTTATTATTGTGATTGCATAGTATTTTTCGGCCATTGCATGACGGCTAACAACATTAGGGATCATGAGTAAGAGCAAGGCAGCAGCGGATATCAAGACTATCTTTACAAAAAAAAACACACGTAAGTTGTTGAAGCACCAGCTCCATTTGGTTTCGTTAGCTATACTTAGCCTAGTTCATTTATTGTTCAATACTACATGAGATCACCCAGGTATTAATTCAACTGTTACAGCATGAGGGAATGTCCACTCTTTGTCTGACTGTCGTATTTGAGTAATATTTGACTGCAGAATGAGATAGACCCAGAGGCAGTGGACTAAGGAGAACTTAAAGGACATTAGGTTGGTTGCTGAGGTGAGGGAGATAAAACAATACTACAAAATAGCGTCCCTGTGTAATACTATAATGCTAGCGAACGCTTACTTGTTGTATACTGTAGACCAGTGGCGTCGTTAGGCCTGGGCGTCCGGGGCTATAGCCCCGAATCTTTTATGAATAGCCCCGGATCTCAAACTGACCAAAAAAAAAAATAGCCCCTGATCTATTCATCTATAATTCCGATCATGCATTATGACAATGTAGACGTGTAGACCGCTAACGTGTACATCGATATTTTCTGCATGTACATTCAAAACCCACATAATTTCTGTCCCGGGCGGGGCGGGGGGGGTGGGCTAAGCCCCGAATGTATTGTGATCCTTGCGACGCCTCTGCTGTAGACTAATTGTCTACCGTTTATTTTCAGGTCAGTTAAATAACTTATTTAGTCCATTGTTTTTATGTTCCAAAAGACAGGTATGTGCACTTTGAATGTTCAGTACTACAGGACACAACCTAGGCATTAAAGGTCTAAACTACTATTGAGATGAAATGTTTCTTGTTTATTTGAGTGTTAGGCCCTATATTTGACTGATTTAGCAGAATGAATGGCAGGGGAGAGTCAGAGAAATAAAAGGGCAGAGTCAGAGAAATAAAAGGGGAGAGTCAGAGAAATAAAATGGGAGAGTCAGAAATAAAAGGGACAATAGAGTGGATGCTGAGGTGAGTGATAACTTCAAAACTACAGAATAGGATGTGAAGTGGACTTGGATAAGATGCAGCTGGCGATGCTCAAGTCAAACTACCAGTACAGTTGCTGTGGGGATGTGGTGGACCTACTGAAGACAATGGTGCCCGAGGTCAGGAGTCTGTTCAAGCAATTGGAGATCCTGCTGAGACTTTGGTAGTGGTTCCTGCTTCTACAGCACAGGCAGAAATAAGCTTCAGTGCTTTGAGAAGGCTAAAATCCTGGCTGAGAACCATGTGGCTGTGTGCCATATACACAGAGAAAGATGGGACAAAATTGACAGAAAAGATGTCTGCAAAATTTAAATAGCTATTTGTGACATCCGTAATCATGTCTTTGGTATATTTTCATAAAACATGTTCAGATTTCAAATAGCAAATAATTAGCTATTCTAGTCAATATATATATATATATATATATAATTATTATTATTTTTTTTATTATTATTAATATTTATTTTTTTTTTTTCACAAAATGTGTCCCCCAATGTGTGACTCACAATTTCACCCTTGGTCAGCACTTACTGACATACTGTAACATGCCTTAAAAAATCAGGCCGGGGGTCTATTAGAGATATTTGAAACGTACCTGTCAAAAGGTTATGCCACACCCTAATTCAGAGTGGGCTTTGTGACATCATAGTTCATAAATATGGAAAAGCTGACATCATGTTTTCTGATATAAGTGGAAGTAAGGCGACAAATCATTCAAACCCGCACTGTGACTTACAGAAAGAGCATGTCTTATATTCACTCTCCTACTGGTAAGTCGTACCTTTTATTCTAATCAGACTTCGGTTAAAATACTATTTGAAAATTTACATTTGTATTTTATGAGAACTCTCTTTCTCTCTCTGCCTCTTTACTGAGGGTAAACCTGGTTATAGGTTCCTGGACATTACATAATTGTAAAAACGTTATATGTGTTTAATTGAGTTTACCTGGATAAGGTAACGCCTGACCATCACACTAGAACAGGCCAGACAAAATACATCACCCAATGTGGAATACATTTTATACCCAAGTGTGTGGACAACGTGTGAAAATGATTGTTCTTTTGTTATTGATTAGTTAGCTAGACTGTCCAGAAACCTCAACTATAAAATTAATGTCTTTCTATGATGAGCACATTTAAATTAGTTTTACCATAGGGCTGTCACGATTATGGCATTTTATTTGACGATTAATTGTCACACAAATAATTGCTATTAACGCCTTAATTGTTTAAAATGTAAATTTTATGCCACTGTTTTAGTGTAAGCTTAATAAGACTGCGAAAATACAAGTCGTGGATCCAGAGATAGTTCTTAAGATTTGTGGTGTTCACGCTTTTAGGCGCCACCTTTCAGGAGCAAATCCGACAATTCGCCTCTTCCAAATTATTGGGCTCGCCTTTCATTTGGCTTAAACCAAAATGTGCCCAGAGCGGTGCATTTGTGTTTGACTTTGGAACAACCACTAACTCAATGTTGTTAACGATTGCTCTTCTCAAAATGCAACCACAAGCTATGACAATTCCATTTTCCTGCGCATTGTGACATTTCACCTCAAGCTCTGCTGCAATATTAGGCCTCTAGTCTAGTTATTTAAAATTGCCTAGCTTATTCGGAAACTGTTATGTAGGCCTTCCTAACATGGCAAAACGTGTTTCAATGCACAGTTGATTAATTCAGTTAAAAATGTACAAGGACGATTCATTTCATTTTCAAACGTTAGTATGTAATGGGACAACAGATATTTATATCCATGCATTTTATTGCGCATAATCCATAAAATACGGATGGAATGTCAAAATTCGTAAACAATATTAATAAAACATTTTACACTACCTACACAGTCAAAACAAATTGTCTTAGGATTTGTTCAGGACAGACAAAAACTTCGCTGGCTACACGATTCTCTCGTCTTTTCACTTAATGAAAAAGTCAGTTATCGTCACCTATATTGATAGTTACTGTATAAATGTCATTCTCGAATGGCTGTTAAAACGGCCAGTGGCAAAAGAGGATTTGTTAAGGATAGACAAAAACTTCGCTGGCTACAACCTTAAGTAGCTACGTCATAGGAAGCCTAAAATAAAACTGTTTATTGTTATATTGCGACTATTTCTGGTGGATTTTCGAATTAGGTATTAGGATTTGTTCAGGATAGACAAAAACTTCGCTGGCTACATGATTCTCTCGTCTTTTCACTTGACGAAAAAGTCAGTTATCGTCACCTATATTGACAGTTATTGTATCAATGTCATTAACGAATGGCTAATAAGCTGTAAAAACGACCAGTGGCAAAAGCCATACAGTTCGAGGCTATTTGTGGTGGAAGTAAACTTAATAAGAAACGTTAGTCAGTTTAACATAATGCTTCATGATGTCTAGCGAAATATTCAAACTTTGCTTGATCTAATGTCGAGACGCTGAAGACGGCTTCTCATGTGGGCGATCCAGGTTTGAGTCCAGTGTGGGTAACAACTTTCATCACTTTCAAATGCAGGCTGGCTGAATTAGGCTTTTCTGGTTTCTTTTGTCGAGATCAGACTTGATGCGACCAATATGCGGGTGACGCGCGTATCATAATAATAATAATGTTGCGAAATTACAAAACGCTGCATTGCAAAACAATTCTAAACTAAGTTTAAACATACTGAAATGAAGAAGTTTCAGTAAATGATCTATAACTTTCCGTAGTTGTCAAACGCTATTCTGCATCCCTGGTCTAGACATCCTAATTGATGGAAACGGACATAATTCGCATGGTATTTGTTGAGAAGTTTCAAACATTGCGGTAAAAATCCATTATTCAGATTGGATTTTGGAATCAAATTATTCATTGCAAAAAGATCGTTGTCATAAAAAGAATAGCGATCTGGCTCAGATAATCTCGATCTGGAAATTATGCAGTAATTGCGACAAGCCTAACTATCTTACGAAACTAGTTCAGACAATTTTCTGGGTGGTTAGGGCTCTGTGCTGGATAGAAGATAGCTTTTTTGTTTTGCTACTGTACCTTAGAAATTACAACTCCCTTAAATTACAAGTTTTTTAGAACAAGATGCTGAGAATGAAAAGAAAGTGCAGAATTTATGGGGTCAGAGGTAAAGGCCCATCTAAGAAATGGTTATGCCAACCAGCCAAAAGGGATTCTCTTGTGCTTTCTGAACCACCTTGTCCCCAGACAAGTCAGATTAACAGTAAATTGGCTGATCCTGACTTGGCCATGCAGACCAGGGCAACTTCAAAGAAGCCTAGGAGAAGTGTCTCGCTGCCAACACTGAAGATGGAGGAAAAAGGAATGCAATATGATATTGTGTCTAAAAGGAAAGGGAAGGCTGTTTTCCAGGATTTGGATTCAGTCAACCTCGGGCCTGCTAAGAAGATCAAGATGGCCACTCCGTGAAGCAGTGCATTAGGCACAGCAAACTCCTCTGACCACTCCACATCAACAGCAGACACATCCACTAGTAGCGAGCAGGCAGATTCCAACTGTTCTGACCTGTGCTCTATATGCAAGGCCAAATTCCGGCGTAACCCACAGTAGATAGAGGTAGTCCACAGATGGATTGCAGTCCACCAGGTGTAAATTTAATTGTTTGGACATGATTTGGAAAAGCACACCTTTTGTCTATATAAGGTCGCAGAGTTGACAGTGCAAGTCACAGTGAAAAACAAGCCATGAGGTCAGAGGAATTGTCCTAGAGCTCCGACAGAGAATTGTGTTGAGGCACAGATCTATTAAATCCATTTTAGAATAAGGCTGTAATTTAATCAAATTTGTAAAAAGTGAAGAGGTCTGAATGCTTTTCTGGAAGCACCATATTCTAACACTAGGAGCCTAGTTAAAATGTGTGGAAGCAAGTGATGTTTATTTTGATTAGGGAGGAGGAAATAACTTACAGTCACCAGCTGGATTACATTACGGTATTCCGATAAACTAACATAACTTATTGCCCGCTATAATAGATTTTGACAGTCAAAGATTTAGCAGGTTTAAAAGCTGTAGTTAGCATTTTTTTCTATATTCAAGTGTGATATCTCCATACTATTCCTATAACAAAGATATTCCTGTTTTTTCATAGAATGCAGGAATTTGGTCTTTGTGCCTCATGAGAGACCCGCGCAAAAGGCCCAACCTGGAGCAGATCCTCTCTCATAGCTGGATGTCAGACTTGTCATAACTTGACCCAAAGTCTGGAAAATCAAACCCCCCTCCAACGGGATAAATTAGGAATAGCATAAAAAACTGACAAAAATCAACTTAACATCACATTTGATCTTCTGCAATTAACTAGCAATGATGACTGAAACTCAAAGCAGCTCTACAAGGAACATTTTTGCAGAACATGAAGGGAAACTCCAATTGTAGATAGGAAAATACCTTTGCAAGACTTCTCTGGATTCTGCTCCTCTTTTGGTAAAAGAGCTTGAAGAGGAGATGGTAAAAGGGATGACGCTTGGAGACTTTGGTTTTCCCCTTTACAACCCCTTTACAACCTACCTTTGCTTTTTGACTGAAGTCAACAGAGAGGATACAGAAACTCGGCCATAAAAGAACAACTTCATGTTTCCACAGACTGCACTTATTCTAACATCAGTGTTTTAGAACTGGACTGAAAGAGAACAACATTATAGAACTGGACCTTCAGCAAGACACCAATGTGACCAGTTTGAATCCTTTGTACTGCACAGACTTTGAGAGATTGTTTACGGGATGTGATTGGAAATGTTGCTACTTATGAACTGACAACCAATCTACCCCTTTACAAAACCTTACATTTACTAGCTGATAGAGGAATGACAAAGTCAGTTTTAACTTAAGAAATTAAATGAAGCATCTGAAATTGTTATGTTCCATCGTATGTTTTAGATGAGATGTTTTCTATATACGGTTAGGTCCAGAAATATTTGGACACTGACACAAGTTTGGTTATTTTGGCTGTTTACCAAAATATATTCAGGTTACAGTTAAATAATGAATATGGGCTTAAAGTGCAGTCTCTCAACTTTAATTTGAAGGTATTCACAATTTGGTTTGTTTGCATGCTAATTCTGCTTACACGCTAGCTAATATTGCTAACGTTGGTCAATGGTGTTTACCATTGTGAAAAACCCTACTGGGAGTGCCAGCTTTGTGGTTGCTGCTGTTACTAATTTATCGTTATTATTATAACTACATCATTGACAGAATTGGGGAGTAACAGATTACAAGAGATACTTTTGAAAAAAATGATGATTACTTTTGGATTACTTCAATTGAAAAAGAAAAGATGCACAAAATAATTATGACACGTACGTTGCATGCTTAATTTTTTTTATGTTATTTGAACCAAAATAACAACTGAGCGCCTCAGTTGTGTGTGTGATCTTCATGCGCGCAAATGTGGACACGCATATCCAGTTTAGTGCTTGTTTAATTGGTAAAAACTGTGTATCTACGATACTATTAGCCGACCCATTTAAATGTGATTTAGTTATGTACTCGACGCATCTTTCTCAGA
The DNA here is from genome assembly GCA_016801175.1 of Esox masquinongy. Taxonomy (NCBI): domain Eukaryota; kingdom Metazoa; phylum Chordata; class Actinopteri; order Esociformes; family Esocidae; genus Esox; species Esox masquinongy. Next base: position 9,812 of record JACXGI010004029.1, read on the forward strand.
ACAATGATAGGCGATAGGCCTACCTCGTGTAATATATTTTTCAAGTTTTTTAAATATATTTTTTCAAGAACAACACAGTCAAGAAGAGTTGCACTGAACAACTCAGACAGGAAATGTTTCTGAAGATTAGGCAACTATTTCTTAGATAGCTGTAACATGGGGCTGCCTTCAAAATAAAACATTATATGGAATTAATATTTAAGGAGAAAATGTGTGTTGAGAAGCACTCTGCCGAAGGATGATGATTTGCATTTGACGCAACCACCTCTACTCCGTCCATACAGGTAGGCAGGGGCGGACTGGCCATCGGCAGGTTCGGGACTTTTCCCGGTGGGCCGCCCAGCAGCCGCTCATTGCAATTGAAGTGGGCCGCTCGGCACTGTTTCTATCTCTGGCGCACAAAGGTCTACACAATGGCTACTCACATGGACCGACCCAATATTTCAGGGGGAGGAGTGAACCGTGCATAATTGAATTTGTCCAACAGGTTTGCAGAACAGGATTGGTCAACATCTTAAGCAAAGTTTTTTTTGAGTATTTGCTGCTTCTCTTAAAATATGTTGTTAAAATGGAGAGGAAGAGTAAAGATGGTGCGGAGAAAGTCAGAGATAAACTTCAACAGTCTCTTGATGGATAATGGAGATGTATCGGACGCAGACTCAGCCCAAAGATGATTTTCCTGTCATACCAAAGTCGAGTAGTACTATAACAGTGACGGGAAGACGGCACATATGAAATCGCGCTTAACCTGCTAGCTTCCCTTAATTTTAGGTGTTCGTTATAATGTTATTTTAAAATCTAGCAATGTTCTGTTGTTAAATGTTGATTGTGTGGTGCTAGCTAGCTAACTGAAGTATTGGTAGCCTACATGATAGACTAGTCACCTTTTAGCGGAATTCGTTTTTTGTGGGGATAGGTAGGGATAGGTAGCTAGCTAGCTAATCATTGTCTGCCAGCCTGTTGGTTTTTTTCATACTGGCTATGATGAAAGAAAACAACTTTAATTTTTTTTCTAATATTAATATTTTGTAAAATACAATCGTCTAAAGTGTGTGATTTCTAATGTATGTTCTCATTTACAGCTAAAGTAAGTGAAGCTGAGGCAGTGGAGACAGACACGGAATCGGCTTTTACAGCTACGGAGCGCTGTAGCGTTTTGAACAGGGGGATGGTGTAAATTAATTACTGTAAATTGGAATTTTCTGTAAATGTAATACATTACTAATATTCTTACATTTATATATTTTTTTCTGTTAAAATTAGTAAAAACAACATTGTAGTACAGTCAACTTAATAGATTGTATAGTCAACCTAAAAATGCGAATACAGAGCCTGAGAAAAGCGAGAGGATGGAGGCAGGGTACGATGTAAAGAGAAAAACACCTGAGGAAATAGTAGAGATGCAGACAGTTGAAATGAATGCAGAAGGGTCCACCAGTAGTTGAATAGCCTACCTCACAAGTCCATGATCATAAATGGAGGCAATTGCAGTGATAAGTAGCAAAAAGGATGTCACTAACTTGCAACGTTCAAGCATTTCACTCAGGCAATAGCAAACGGCAGATTATTATAATAAAACCATATTTGTGAAGTCAAACGATGTAGTTGTTAAAGTACAGTTAATAACTTTAAAAATGATAGTAATTAACAATACTTCAACAATTACATTGTTTGATATTTTACCTCAGTCCGCGCCTGTTAGGTAGGACATGTGATTCTGCTTGCTTTGCATCTCAGAATATTGCTTCCATTGGTTATCATTGGCTGCTGACGACATTAAGCTAAGAGTGCAGGTGTATGATCACAGTTTATTTCTTTCATTTGCGTTTTGAAAATCCATCGCTGGTGGCCCTAATAATCACAGGTTACGTTTGCGCAGGTGAAACGTATTTGTGTGCAGGTGTTCACGATTGCAAACGTGCATTCGCATCCCTGGGATTTATGCAACGTTTTGACAATGTTGGTGGTTGTGGAGCAAAACATCAGACTACTGCAGATTCAGTGTACGTGCGAAAAGCTACGGATATCTTGATTTTTAAATACAACAATTTCAGTACCCTTTTTGAGAAATTGCCATTTATTTTTCAACAATGTTTTGAAGCAATTAAAAACATGAATAAAACAAATAACAGAAAAGGCTAACACATCCTTCGATTTTGGGTTATGTTCAGAACAACAGCCAGATTCTGGAAGGTCGAGGGTTATTGGATTAATTGGAACGACTGAATATTTGACAGACCTTTAGCGTGTAATGTAGAGATGTAGCACAGTCATATTGAAGTAGAAAGCAATGGTTTAGAAACCCTTTCCAAAGGCACTGTACAAAACCCATAAGGTAAAATGCTAATTCCGTTTTTGGCCAGCTATGTAAACTCTAACATTGATTGATCCCGCAAAAGGTGTTCAACTGGTTATAGGCTATTCCTCTTAATATGAAAGTAATCAGATTACGTTACAGAATTTGAGTAATCAAAAAGTCACGTTACTGATTACAAATGTGGACAGGTAACTTGTAACTGTAACTGATTACATTTAAAAAGTCACCTACCCAACCCTGATCATTGATTTTTGCCTGTGTGTGATTAACAGTGGACAAAACTGCCTGATATGAAATGAGCACTGCAGAGACGAGCATTTCAGATGATTTTATCAGTCCAGTCTCTATTTAGCCCTTTGCCACATACGATCACACCAGTGTGATCAGGCTAGAGTGGTCCCTGAAGCGTACGATCACTGGTCAGACCGCGCTTTTATTAACTCACATTTAGCTCAAACAGTGTTTATAACTTTATTTCCTCATTGTAATTGTTTGAAGATCTACACTATGATATTAACGAGGTAGCAAGCGTTCAAATCGGGACAAGAAGGGTTATTTACGTACCAACACGCAGCCAACACTAGCAGTCATAGTCAAGAAAGGTGATAAGATGAATAACTCTGAGACCGGATGATCATTTACATTTGCTCATCTTCCAGACAGATTTTCCATCCTGGGAAAACTATGATTTGTCCTTCCCCAATATATCACTATAGACATAACTATGTAATTTCAATAATATTTATAACGTAATGAAAGCACTTGAATATAGCACGCTGATTATAGGCACTTAATAGCATGTTTTAAGTTTAAGTTCACAATGGTTTGGTCCAGTCCTCAGCATTGGCACATCATGCAGGTAATACATAACTACAGTGCGTGTGTGGAAATCTGAGAGACTGTGTCGTTGGTGTTCAACCAGTGTTTGCAGCTGTTTGAATTCAAGTCAATGAGAAGCTTGCAATGCAATGTATGTTGTGTTCCCTAGCTGGCAAGGTGACTGTGTTTGTGTCAACCATCTGAAAAGCACTCAATGCACGTAGCTAATGTGGGGTTAATCCAGTCAGTTTATTTTATGTTGGTAGGGTGCATACACACTAGCTGAATTTGCAGAGCTACAGTAGCGAGTAAACCGATGGCGCAAACAAAAACAGTATTACAGCACTACTTTTGGTGTCCCCCTTAGGAATTGCTTTTTTCTCAATTTCCCCTTTGGAATTGAGAAGAAAGCTCAATGTAATCTTCAAAAATCTATTTTTTCACTGAGCGTATTTGTCCATTCCTAAATATGCAAGAATCGGAATTCATAATTTGTCAAACTTTTGAGAGCTTCTGAATAATTACGTAAATAAATGATTTACACACCACCTATTGCCTGATAGTTAGCGTATGTTTTATTGATACAACAAGTGAAGCTTTTGCGCCGCAATCTTTAGAAAAAGGACAGCATTTTTTATGGTTGGTCAATAACTAATCAATATACCTTTTTAACAGTAGCCTATTACTACCGGTAGTAGTTTGCTAATATAATTGAAATAAAAAAAGATGCATAACTATAAGCAGTGTGGTGTTTTTGGGAAGCGTGGATGAAATGTATGGTGATGTCATAAGCACATTCTGGAACTTAGTGAGTACTGAAATCACACGCAAAAAAACTCACGCCGGGGGCGGGCGTTAAGTGATATTTGAAACTTGCTTGCATGAAAAGGTTAAAACTTAAACTGGGAGGGCTAAGCCCCCTCTTGCCCCCTCGTGGCGCCGGGCCTGCTCTGTAGCCTGTATTCAGTGTTTGTGTATTTCAAGCAACATAAGGCATTAATTTTCAAGATGCATTGATTTATGCTTCTGCACTTGGCAGAATAATATAAACAATGTCTCAAAGTAAAATACTGCATCTTGTCCCTCAATTCTTAAGTTGCATAATATATTACTTAGGAAACTCCCAACACTCATAGAGATTTTGCACACTCGAAAGACTCGTACCAAACTTTGAACACAAACATCAAAGTGTAGAACATGTATGATATTGAGTAGCAAGACACTGTCCGTTTTCAGCAGCTGGATTTATATAAATAAAATGGACATAACCAACAATAGAATGATATGCCACCCTTGAATTTCAACTTGCCACCTTTCTGCCACCCCATGTAAAATTTTCTAGAAACGCCACTGAGCAGGAGACAAGGAAAGTTTAGAGAGCGCATTCTTTAGATTTACAAGGATTTACATTGGAGAAGGAGAACTGACCCTACTCCTCTGGCAGAATAATATATCAATGTAAAACCTTGGGGCTGAGACAGGGGGTTCCTGTGACACTGTGGCCCTACTCGGAGGAGGCCCCAGACATGGCCCAACAGGCAGGAAGTCAATCCACCCACATTGCCAAGTATCAACCAAAAGGACACCAACCAGCCGCAACCACCCTGAATGAGGGCCGAGTACTACCAACAGAGTTCACTCCAATTGCTTGAGGGGCGCAGCAGAGAGACAACAGCAAGCCAGTAAGTCCGCCCCTGAATGGCTTTGAAGAGAGGGCATCCCAGTGGAGATGAGAGCCCAACTGGCAAGCCAGCAAGGGTGGACAGTATCAAGCCATTCCGTTGAACTTCAAACCCCTGGGCCAGACTACACTTAATCATAGACCATGCTGAAGAGATGAGTCTTTAGTAGACACTTGGAAGTTTGCACTGAGTCTGCATTTCTAACCTTAAAACATAAATTACATATATAAATATTTTTTGTAAATATAATTTCTACACTAGTGTATGTCAATAATTTTAATAGAAGTCTGTTTCGACTATAAGACAATTCTTAAAATGTAATATTCTTCCTATTAGACCAGTTACGGCATGGGCCTACAGTATGGATCTCATCTTAAAAGAGGATACGTTTTTACAGGATACATTTTTAACAGTTTCGTTTGTGAATGGATGACAGGCCATATCACGCTTGGCCCTCATTATAAAACACAAGGACGGTATCTCCTGGATGTGTCGAACAAACATGTCTATTAGCAGAAGGGTGTATGTGTCTGAGTGTCGATGCGTCTGTGTGTCTGTGTGCATTTGCATGCTTATAGGTTGGTTGGCTCTCTGCCATGTCTAAATTGCTGCCTGTGAGTAGTGTTTCCTAGCCATATGGGTTTATGTGTAGCGAGCTGAATTGGACCCAGCGCAGGTTAAGATGTGTCACATTTAACTGGGGATTAATTGGTGCTGGGAATGGACCATGCCATCTGTGCAGTCAGTCTGTTTTTTCTGTGCTGAAAGTTCCCTTGCCTGCCTACTCTATTGCTCCTCCTCCTCTGTTCAGTTGGGAGCACAGTTTAGTCCCATATGGACATGGAGGATGGGTTAGGGGGTAAGACCGGGGATTTAACGGAAAGAGGCGGTGGGTGGTTAATCAATGTTTCTCCTGTGCTCTGAAGAATGAATGGGAGTGGGTCAGAAACAGGTCATGGAAAAACTCATAGATTGATTATCTGGAAATAGCGCTCCTATATATGCACATTTCTAACTCTACTCTTTCTGTCTTTATTTTTTGTGCAACATTTTTTTGTCTAGTTCTCTCTTCACATAATGAAGGACCTGCCATTACAAAATTCCCCTTCAATAATAATAATAATAATACAAACATTTTCCTTTCTTTGTGAAAAAATATTTTCCAACTACTTGTAGCGGTTTGGGTGGCTGTAAGCTTATAATAAAGGTAGAAGGCCGTAGAGTGCGTTCCTTCTGACAAGTTCATACAAAAATGTTGTATGTGGGTGCTAAATGAAAGCTAAGACTATATTTTGGGGAAATTAAAGCATAAACTGTACATTCTTAAACAAAGAATTGGATTTGTAGGAAAACTGATATTGTGCAGTGAAAAGGTTTTAGTCCCCTTTCTTATTTTCTCGATTTTTACACATTTTACAACATGCTTCAGATCTTCAACTTAACCTAATATTTTATAAAGACAACCTGAGTGAACACATAAAACAAGATTTGTTTTATTTAACAGTTAGGCAAAAAAACTGCAACCAATTCTTCGTTGATCAACAGTTTCTCTCATTTTTATAAAATAATTTTGGCCTACTCTTCCACACAGAACTGCTTTAACTCAGTGACCTTTGTGGTTTTTCAAGATTTTTAGGTAATGTCATAAGATCTCAAATAAGTTTGGGTCAGACCTTTGACTACTTCATTCTTAAACCTTTAGTGCTGATTTCGCGAAAAAAAAATGTGTCTAGTGAAGGACTAAAAAATCGTGGAGGAAAATAGGCTAGACCTAGGCTAGACACAATCTGTGTCCACATAACCGTCCCAAATTGTATTGCTTTTCAGTGATTCTGATGTAGAATAAATTGAGGGCTTTGGATTGTTATAAGCCAGGTGCATTTCAGATTAAGCTCATGGAATTCTCTGAAACAGAGCTGAATGTATGGTTCCTTTCAAGATGGCTTCCAGGTTTTTGAACCACCACAATGCTGTCCCTTTGTTATGGGGTCAAAACTGTCAAAAGTATTGTTTGTTTGTGCCAGCTGCTTCCAGGTGGATTTTGGCAAAATTTTGTTAAGTTATTGAACAACATGGGTCCTATTTTGTTGAAAGCCAAACAATGCATTCTACAGTACTGACACCATGTTTGATGTAAAATAAGTTGATACTTATTCCAGATTGAAATCTGTGTGTCGTTGCTGTCGGGCGGAAACTTGGTATGTCCAAAATTGTTACTTTTCAGGAAATTAATGGAAATGTGTTTTAAAAATAATTGAACACCGCACCGTCAAAGTTGGCATTGTGTCTTTATATATGATACTTGTGGCATTGTGTCTTATATCAGATAATTGTATGTGTCATTATAGTATTAATATTTGACGAAAATCAAGCTCAAATGGAGTTATGAGGTTTTTGAATAGCGAATGGCGAGATATGTGTTTTGTCCTTCATTGATTAGAACGGCCGCATCTGAGGCAGTAAATGCATCACATTACGTTATCATCAACTTACAGGTTACAAAGTTCATTGTAGCTATGTGTGCTCTCAGTTTTTCCTGTTGTTAAATACGTTTGGCCAAATCTCTTGTTATAAAAGATGATGTGCTATGAATAGGCTATTGGGGACAGTATATGACTAGACGCCAAATGCTAGACTAAACTGCACGCCAACCAAGTGTTGCCAGATATCGCAAGACAAACAATCGTGACAAAAGAAGCCCAAAATATGCAACTTGGAGCTGCAAACAAAGCCCAAAAAATGCTCTAATAGAGCCAAATACCCAAGCCCAAAAAAACACAACCGGCGACAGAATATTTTCAAGCGACTTTCTGAAAAAAGAATCCCAGAGTCGCTTGTAATAAATGGACATGGCAACCCTGCTCTTATATGTATTACTAATGGGTGGCCATATATTTCAGACGTATATGTACATATTTGATTTTGGCCGTTTTCAAATATTTTAAAAAAAATATATTTTATATTTTATATAGGTTATGTCTTAAATACATGTACATATATTTACATAAATGACAAAATTATAGTTGGTAATATGCATTTAGCATTTACATCTAACTGATATAATTCCATATTTGTATTGTTTCCTGTCATGTGTTTATTGTGTTATCTAGTCGTTTCTTTGATGTACTTTTACAGAGAGGAATGATACTGTGTTAAACAAGAAACCAGGCAAGCTTAGTTCAGCCGTCCCGCAATAGGAAGTGCTGCCCTCTCGAGATTTGAAACCGGGTTGCCCACGTGAAAGGCTGTGTCGTTAACCACTACACCACGGAGCTGTACATTTGCTGGGTGTCATTATAGCCTCTTGTGTCTATCCTGAACAAATCCTCTTTTGCCACTGGCTGTTTTAATAGTTAATTGGCCATTCGTGAATGACATTGATACAGTTAAACTGACTAAAGTTTCTTACTAAGTTTACCTCCACCACAAATAGCGTCTACGTATGGCATTTGCCACTGGCCATTTTAACAGCGTATTAGCCAGTAATAAGCTTTACCGGTATCTACTAACTTACTAGAATAGTCATAAGATTTGAGCAATTGCTAGCGAGTCTGCCAAAGCTATTTCATTTCATGGCATAAGAACTTATTTTTTTCTTTCACGGCAAAACAACATACTTTTTCTTTCATTCGTGAATGACATTTACACTAACTATCAATAAAGGCGATGATAACTAACTTTTTCATCAAGTGAAAAGACAAGAGAATCGTGGAATCTACCAGAAATAATTAATAAATGTTGTTGCTCTCAACAGATTCAAACTTAGGTCTTCCACATGAGAGGCACTGTCTTTAACCAGTACGTCACGGCATTACACGTTTTAGCAGCCGCTAGACTCCATTGAGGATTGTGTTAAACTGACTAATGTTTCTTATTAAGTTTACCTCCACCATAGCGTCTATGAACTGTGTTGCTTTTGACACTGGCCGTTTTAACAGCTTATTAGCTAGTAATAGGCTTACTAGTATTTACTAACTTCCTAGGAATAATCATAAGAATTGAGCAATTGCTCGCGAGACTGAAGATGAACTTTTCCATGCCAGAAACAGTCGCAATATGACTGTATACAGTTTCAGTTAAGGCTAACTATAACGTAACTACTGTATGTTGTAGCCAGCAAATGTGTTTGTCTATCCTGACCCAAAACGCATGCACGGATGCGTACTTCGAAAATCCACCAGAAACAGTCGCAATATAACCATAAACTATTTTATTTCAGGCTTACTATAATGCAGGTACTGACGGTTTTAGCCAGTGAAATTTTTAAATTCATAACACATACTTCGCTTCGCCTGCGAGGAGATACGAACTCGGGACCTATGGTTCACAAGTCCGCTTCCCTAACCACTACGCTATTTAACAAGCGAAAGTCAGTCAGTCAGTCAGTCAGTCAGTCAGTCAGTCAGTCAGTCAGTCAGTCAGTCAGTCAGTCAGTCAGTCAGTCAGTCAGTCAGTCAGTCAGTCAGTCAGTCAGTCAGTCAGTCAGTCAGTCAGTCAGTCAGTCAGTCAGTCAGTGACATTCGCTCTTCTTGGCCGGCTCCGCTTACGGTCCAGCAAAAATGTATGCATATTGTTTTCATAATGAGTCTCTTTTGAAATGTAAACTTTGAGTACAAAGTGGTTCATTATATAGAGACTGAAAAAGCTGTTACTGTATGTGCTGCTTGACAGTGACTAAAGTCAAAACTTTGGTGTATTTACTAAACATTTATCATTATATTGTGTCACAATGGCAGTTGTATGATACTGTGGATAAAGGTCCATATTAAATTAAGATGACTGACTCTAACCAGTTGTTTCTTTTACTTGCATTTACATTATGTATTTAATATAAATTATGGTAAATACATTCTGTACCATTTACAAATCGACTCTTGTTTGTAAAAGATAATTATTGTCTCTTTCACAGTAATTAATATAATGCCTAGACTGGTGGTTATGTTTGTTTACTCCCCCTTTTGCCAACTATAATTAGTTAAACTCAATATAACAAGGAGATTCTCTGGAAAATAATGTTTTGAAGGTTAATTCCATGGTGTTGATGAAATTCTTAAAGTACTGCATATTCATATATTTCATTATTTTAACACATAATATTCAACGTTAAAATATATGAGATGCATTGTATTGTGACATTGTGAGAAGCACAAGTTATATATTTCATGAACATATTCAGGGCACATATGTAAATATATGTTGAGGAATCCTCTACATATACAGTGACGGTATGTATAAGACTATATTATTCAAGGTTTAATGATAAACACAGTTGCTTACGGTAAAGGCATCTGCTAAATGATCCAAATGTAAATGTTAATGTTGTCCTATGTCCTTTGTGGGGCCAATTAGTTTTACACCCATCATTTAGTCTTGCTTGTAAACCTGTTGTTATGTGAACAGGACGCTTGTTTTAATATGGTGAAACTGTCCTTAAAAAAGAGAAACATTGAACATCTTAAAGTAAAAATGATATTGTAAAATACTTAACTAAATATTGTTATCTGTAACAATCACATATCAATAGCAAGTTTTGAAACAGTCAGAATTACAGCTACGGCTTCTCCCTACAAACCCAAAGCCCAATCTATTCACCTATATATCACATACAGTATATTCAGTGTCTGTATACTCTCATTATGTCCAGCACTCTATGAGTATCAAAACACCCTACTACTGTTCAGCCCTTGTGCTTCCCATTCTAAAAATGCACGAGGGGGCTTAATTCTTATCTTAATCTTATCTTATCTTGTCTTATGTTTCATTCTGGCAAGAACTGTGATTAATTAAAATCAAGTGATAAAGTATATAATTTCACGTAAGTGATGAAAATGCATTATGTATGCCTCATTTCTAACATGTAATCATCTGCACAGATCTTACATTTTGAGTCTCACTGTTCATGTGGAATTGCCTTGTCTACTGTCTTTTGCCAATAATTGAAGTTCTCCAAACGTTTTGGTAGTACATTGTAGCAAATGTTTATCATTTAGTATAAAATGCATTCTCCAACATTATTCAGGTTGACATGTTGTAAAGCATGCAGAATCACATTGCAAAAGATTTCTCTCTTTTCTCTCTTTCTATTTTTCTGTTTTCAGCTTTTTTCTATTCATCCACTGTTTATATAAATGCCTGCACCTGTAAGTGTTGGCATAGCTTCACTCAAGGATAATTACTACCTAGAAAAACAACCAGATGAAAATCATTGTTTTCCCTCTTCGAACAATTACATGTGGTCCTAGATCCCTGTAATAGTGAAATAATCAAACAAAGATAACAAAAAAAACCTGAAATAGACCACCAAGACAATTGCTTTCTAGACCTTGAAGGACTCTCATAGGATGTAAATATCACTTGAAATGGGAAGGGAAATACTTTAGGATGTAATGCTAAGCAAAAAGATGTATTAAATCCACTGATGGTAAACATGTGCATTTTACATAGAAGGGTCATTTCAACAAACCGGTATTATTTGGACTTGGAGATTATATAAAATTGTTTTTGGGCAACCTACAACATTAAGGATGTATAACCCTTCAAGAGCCCAATTGTTATCTGTAATTCTGTTCTGATATGAACATCCTAATGTTGCTAACTCTATTACTGACACAATGGAAATTGTCTGAATATTACTCTAAAAGATACTTGTAATAAAAATAATAGTAAGTAGTTTCATCTTATAAAAATCTACAGGGTCTTCGGAAAGTATTATACCCACGAATGACAAAGCAAAAACGCATTTATATACAGTAAAGGTGTGCCAATTTATTGAAAATGAAAAAATTTATATAAATCATGTACTTAAGTATTCAGACCCTTTAACATGACACTCCAAATGTATATTGATCATCCTTGAATGTCTATAATTTAATTGCTCAACTGTGGCAAATTCAATTTATTGATGAATTGACATGATTTCAAAAGGCACACACCTGCCTATATAAGGTCCCACACTTCACAGTTCATGTCAGAGAAAAAACCTTAGCCATAAATTCCAAGGAACTCTCCATAGACCTCAGATATAGAACTGTCACAAGGCATAGATCTGGGGAAGGTTATAAAATTATTGCTAAAGCATTGAAAGTTCCCAAGAGCACAGTGGGGTCCATCATAAAGCTGCCCGTCCAACTGGGCTAAGTAACCAGGCAAGAAGACAGTACCCAAAAAGACAAAGCTGTGATTCCTTCCAAAGGTGCATCTTTAAAGTACAGAATAAAAGGTCTGAAAACATGAGATATTTCATTGTTTTGTTTTCAAGAAATTCACAAAAAATGTATAAAACTGTGTGTTTACTTTGTTTTTATAGGGTATTGTGTATAGATTTATGGCGAAAAAATAAATAAATGGAATCAAGTATACATTAAGTCCAAAACACAAAAATATGTGGAGAAAGTAAAGGGGTCTAAATATTTACCAAAGGTACACTATCTCCTGGTCTTACATACAGTTGTGCTCAAAAGTTTGCATACCCCTGGAGAATTGGTAATATATGTACCATTTGTAAAGAAAACATGAGTGAGTAGGCAAAACACGTCTTTTATTTCTTATGGGATTCACATTCAACTGTATGTCATAACAGAATGGTAAATCAAAACATGGCAACAAAGCAAAAAATTAACTGACCCCTGTTCAAAAGTCTGCATACCCTTAGATCTTAATACTGTGTACTGCCCCCTTTAGCATCAATTACAACATTCAGTCTTTTGTAATAGTTGTCTATGAGGCCCTGAATTCTTGCAGGTGGTATAGCTGCCCATTCGTCTTGACAAAATGCCTCCAGGTCATGCAAAGTCTTTGGTCGTCTTGCATGAACCACACGTTTGAAATCTCCCCAGAGTGGCTCGATGATATTAAGGTCAGGAGATTGTGATGGCCACTCCAGAACCTTCACCGTTTTCTGCTGTAACCACTGGAGGGTCAACTTGGCCTTGTGCTTAGGGTCATTGTCGTGCTGGAAAGTCCAAGAGCGTCCCATGCGCAGCTTTCGTGCCGAAGAATGCAAATTGTCTGTTTTCTGATATAACATGCTGCATTCATCTTGCCATCAATTTTCACAAGATTCCCCGTGCCTTCAGAGCTCACACACCCCCAAAACATCAGTGAGACACCACCATGCTTCTAAGTCGGGATGGTATTCTGTTCACTATAGGCCTTGTTGACCCCTCCCCAAACATAGCGCTTATGGTTGTGACCAAAAAGCTCTATTTTGGTCTCGTCACTCCAAATTACAGTGTGCCAGAAGCTGTGAGGCATGTCAAGGTGTTGTCGGGCATATTGTAACCAGGCTTTTTTGTGGCATTGGCGCAGTAAAGGCTTCTTTCTGGCAACTCGACAATGCAGCACATTTTTGTTCAAGTATCGTCGTATTGTGCTCCTTGAAACAACCACACCGTCTTTTTCCAAAGCAGCCTGTATTTCTCCTGAGGTTACCTGTGGGTTTTTCTTTGTATCCTGAACAATTCTTCTGGCAGTTTTGGCAGAAATCTTTCTTGGTCTACCTGACCTTTGCCTGGTATCAAGAGATCCCCGAATTTTCCACTTCTTAATAAATGATTGAACAGTACTGACTGGCATTTGCAAGGCTTTGGATATATTTTTATATCCTTTTCCATCTTTAGCAAGTTCCATTACCTTGTTACGCAGGTCTTTTGACAGTTCTTTTCTGCTCCCCATGGCTCAGTATCTACCCTGTTCAGTGCATCCACGTGAGAGCAAACAAACTCATTGACTATTTATACACAGACACTAATTGCAATTTAAAAGGCCACAGGTATGGGAAATTCACCTTTAATTGCCATTTTCACCTGTGTGTGTCACCTTGTGTGTCTGTAACAAGGCCAAACATTCAAGGGTATGTAAACTATTGATTAGGGTCATTTGGTTGATTTCTGTTATCATTATGATTTAAAAAGGAGCCAAAAAACTATTTGATAACAAATGCCTTCATATGATCACTATCCTTAAATAAAAGACAATTTTTTCACATGATCAGTCATATTTTCAAAATCAATGCCAAAATTTCACAATTTCTGCCAGGGTATGCAAACGTACGAGCACAGCTGGAAGCTTATATACTCACCAGCCATTTGTACATGTATGCAAACTGTTTTAGATTTTCTGTATTTTGTCTCTAAATATTGTCTACCAGATGGCAGCGCCATTCCACTAAATAAAAATCGGAGTATGTGTAAGTCTACTGCAATTAGCGAATTAAGGTGATTCTGATATTCAATTCAGATAAACACAGTCGTTAGTTTGAATAATTGGATGGAATTGTCTTGCCGCCAAGAAAGCTTTAAGTCATGACATTATTTTATAAATACAGTAGCTCTCTGTGATATAAACGTCATGTTTCATTCGCTGTGTCCTTCAAACTCTTCTGAATTTGCTTATTGATTTTGGGGTTGTATTGTTTGATCAGAGTTAAAGGAACCCAGAAAAAAGTCACTAAACCGTCTTTACTCTCTTACCTGTTCAGCCATTTTGTGAAAGCACTTTGTGACAAATGTTGATGTAAAAAGGGCTTTATAAATAAATTTGATTGATTGATTGATTTTGTATGCATGTTTAACATTTCTATGAAAGTTGTCAGTATTACAAATCAAAATGTGTACACCTGCAACAGTTCTAAGACTCAAAATCTAATTTCTCAATTATCCATAGTATGACTATTCTAAAACAATTTCATATGCTAACTTATTAGAAATTTCAAATTAAGGGCATAAACATAATTTTTTGGAATTAAAGGTAATCAAATACATGAGAATGCAAAGTATCTACTCAATAAGGCATGTAAACTGTATGCTCTTTGAACGTAATATTGATCGGGGAGCTATTTAAATGCCGCCCTGATGGGGGACCTCATTATATGTAAGTGATGGATTTTCTAGCATAGTATCTCATAGACCCAGTAAATACATTAAAAACATTGTCAGACTGGGCAAGAGTCCAATGCACAGTATATCACTGTAAATGCTTTAGTAGCCTCTGTCAGCATGTTATCTGAATTGCCTAGCCTCTGTGTTCATAAAGAAAAAAGAAACAATTCAGCAAATCAAAGAGCAGCAAACAAAACAAACACTTTGGTCCAATTCACTCCGCTGGTCCAGAAATCTGGAAATCAGTATTCATCTACATATAGCGAACAGTGCTAATCTACTTCAGGGAGAATGCATGTTAAGAAGAAACAATGTCTATTAGAATATTTGTTTCAATAATAGGTATGGGTGATTTTGTAATACAATGGTAATATACAGCTGTAACACGTACTATACAGTTACAATCCTTCTTGAAATGAAAGATGGTGGATGGATGGGCATCTAGATTGTTCTGCTTTATAGGAGGAAGCATGCATTGGAAGAGCCTGCCTGTGTTGTTAAATCTCAAATGTCAGCCTGGCTGGTTTTTCCAGACTGTCAGGGTCACGGAGGCTATTCAGGTAGGGGTGAAATCTTTAAGTTTGTTGTGTCTTTTCAGTTTTCATCATCCTATTATCTGTCAGGGTCAAAGGTGAGCTTCTCCTGATAGGTGCAGGAAAATTCCGTGTGACAGGTGCAGTAATGACACGCAGGCTAAAGGCAACCCAGCTCACAGCCGGGAAGATGAAATTGCCAGGACAATTAACTTTTAATATCAACAATATGCCAAAAGCAAAACGAGTGGCATGGCTATATCTTCTGTCTCTGTCTCTCTCTAAATATACCTCACCTTTGTAGTCTCTTTCTGACAATGGCATCTCTCTTTTTTCCTTTAGTAAGCATGAATGCACACACGCACACACAATTTCTATTGAAGCGGACCAGCCCGTTCCATATCATTCAGTTTTTTATTGCACTCACATCTTTGGCGCACCACACTATTGTGTAGCCGTTCTATTTTCACAGTGTTACATAAGGGTTGTTGTCATCACAAAGACCTGATTCTGTATGGAAGAGACTCAATTAAGGAGACCAGAGAGGTCATTAAAAGTGCTTATAATTACTGTAAAGGAGGCTGTGGCCACTGCATAATAAAATCACAGTACTCCAGTATGCCCAGTTTGCAGCCCACATTTCTCCTCATAGGTAGTCCATGGTTTTGTCTGACAAAAGAATCAGAATATGTGTATTCCAAATGGCACCCTAAGTAGTACACAGTTTTTAAACAGGGCCCATAGTTCTCTGGTTTAAAAGCAGTGTACTATATACAGCAGGGAATAAGGTTCCATTTGGGGCACAGAAAGTAGGTATGCCGGCAGGCAAACAGGTGGGGGTACGGGGGGGGGGGTACAGACAGGTGGGGATACAGGCTGATTGCTATTCAGCCTGGTAAAAATCTGGCTCCCCAAAGCCCGCTTTCACAAACGGCCCATGTGTGTTTTTAGAAATAGCTTATGATGCTTTGTAGGAAATTGAGGAAGTGTTGTAATCCCCTACTACACGCCTCTCTTGCACTGTGTTGCACTCACACACGCATGCAAACATACACACACACACGCATGCAAACATACACACACACACACGCATGCAAACATACACACACACACGCATGCAAACATACACACACGCATATAGACATACAACAAAAGAGAACGGATTATCCCTATCCCCAAATACACACACACGTGCACACAGAAGAAAATGGCGAGGGAAAACAGTCGGGAGAACCTTGTACAAGATGACGTGCTAGTTAGGTGCAGGGAGTTGGAAATCATCCCCTCTTCGGCCCCGAGAACTCCTGCTGTCTCATAACCTCCATTATAACAGGAGTGAATACCAAAAAGGACTTTGTCCATTTGACTTTCCCCAGGGCCTGAGCCAGCTCCAGCCCAAACTACCTGCCCCAGACTCCCATGTACATATCCCAGATGACACCCTGTATATCATATAGTGCCCTGGTCCAAACTAGCACACAGTATAAGGAATAACGGATAGTTCAAAAGTTTAGCCATCTTCTGCATGCCTTTCGGAACACTAATCTACTGCATGTGGAAACCACTAAACGGAACGACAGTGACAAGCTGTGTTGTAGCAGCCCATTGTCCCATTCAGGTTGGGGTTGTCATCCTGGTATGATGGTAGGATCTTCGTACACGGAGAACCTGGTTTCACGGACACAGATCAAGCATTAGAATTGCCCTGTCGGCACCAAAGCATCTTGCTCTTGTTTACTCTATGACAGTAATTCCAAGGGGCAATAGTAGAAAAAAGCAGTTCTAACTAAGCCCAGTGTATCTCTAGTGCTAACCAGCCTTGTGAGCCCGTTAGATAACTTCTGGTTTTAAGAATTATTTTTGAGGTAATATATTTGATGGTTTTCACAGTAAACCTTATTCACAAACAACAACCAATTTGTATTCATTCTGGAATCCAGAGAGTCTCAGTCAATGGAACTGCATAAAAGACACCCTTACGTACTGGGAGCGCATGGGCAGTTTTGCATTCTTTTTGGAAACAGATTAAAGTTAGATTAAAAATATGCATTTGAGCTGCAAAATATGCAAGTGGTGCAGCACTAACCTGCAGACCTGGGTCAAGATGATCACCCTTTGTTGCTTTCTTACTGTCGGTAGTTAGCAAAGCATCAAGGATGTATTTTACAGAGAATGGAGTCAGTGAAAAAACTTGGTTATTAACATCTGAGTTGCCTGGCATAAATGCTTGATTTTCATTTATTCCTCTTTATTTGTATAGGGGTAGCATGAAAGTTATCTCAAATAGAGAGCCTGCTGCAATAAACTGGTTATTGAAGACATCAAACATCGCATTTTTATTAATAATGGGCCCAGAGTCCAAAACAATCTGCTTTGGCAAAGAGGTGGTGGAACTGTTATGTTCAGAATTAGAAACTGTTTTTCTAGCTTTAGTCCATGCCACATTTGTTTTATTAATAGCATCAGAAATACCATGAGTGAACAAGGCAGCGGTGGATTTAGGTGGGCGACATGGGCAGCAGCCCAGGGCAGCATCTTGCCGAGGGCGGCAAGAGGCGCCCGCACAAAAAAAACGTAATGGTGACATTTGCGTGATCGGTTTTCTATCGCTCATTTGCACGTCACGTAAATGATTCCATGGCACCGTGTGGGACTGTGGATCAATGAACCTTGTTGGAGTAGGAGCCCTGGTTCTAGTCTGTGAGCTAGGCAGATTACTGCCTGGGAAGGTCTCCCACTCAGAAGTACAAGATGGGAAGGTCTCCCCACTGGAAGCCTGAGGAGCGAGGGAATTATGTATATTAAATATATATAAACATATATACAATTTTATACATATATATACACCGATCAGCCATATCATTATGACCACTGATAGGTGAAGTGAATAACACAGATAGTCTTATTATTGTGGCACCTGTCAGTGGGTGGGATATATTAGGCAGCAAGTGAACATTCTGTCCTCAAAGTTGATGTGTTAGAAGCTGGAAAAATGGGCAAGTGTAAGGATCTGAGCAACTTTGACAAGGGCAAAATTGTGATGGCTAGACAACTGGGTCAGAGCATCTCTAAAACTGCAGCCCTTGTGGGGTGTTCCCAGTCCACAGTGGTCCGTACCTATCAAAAGTGGTCCAAGGAAGGAAAAGCGGTGAACCGGCGACAGGGTCATGGGCGGCCAAGGCTCATTGGTGCACGTGAGGAGTGAAGGCTGGCCCGTGTGGTCCGATCAAACAGACGAGCTACTGTACCT
Organism: Esox masquinongy; assembly: GCA_016801175.1. Taxonomy (NCBI): domain Eukaryota; kingdom Metazoa; phylum Chordata; class Actinopteri; order Esociformes; family Esocidae; genus Esox; species Esox masquinongy. The sequence goes on from JACXGI010004029.1 coordinate 28,291, forward strand.
CAAACTGATGAAAAAGTTAATGCTGGTACTGAAAGGTGTCAGAACACACAGTGCATCGCAGTTTGTTGTGAATGGGGCTGTGTAGCCACAGACCAGTCAGGGTGCCCATGCTGACCCCTGTCCACTGCCGAAAGCGCCTACAATTGGCACGTGAGCATCAGAACTGGACCACGGAGCAATGGAAGAAGGTGGCCTGGTCTGATGAATCACATTTCCTTTTACATCACGTGGATGGCCGGGTGCGTGTGCGTCACTTACCTGGAGAACACATGGCACCAGGATGCACTATGAGAAGAAGGCGAGCCGGCAGAGGCAGTGTGATGCTTTGGGCAATGTTCTGCTGGGAAACCTTGGGTCCTGCCATTCATGTGGATGTAACTTTGACATGTACCACCTACCTGAGCATTGTTGCAGACCATGTGCACCCTTTCATGGCAACGGGATTCCCTGATGGCATTGGCCTCTTTCAGCAAGTTAATGCCCCCTGCCACAAAGCAAAAATGGTTCATGAATGGTTTGAGGAACACAACAGTTCAAAGTGTTGACTTGACCTCCAAATTCTGTTTGGGTGGCCAAAGGGGGAACTACACAATATTAGGCTGGTGGTCATAATGTTATGGCTAATCTGTGTGCGTGTATATATATATATATATATATATATATATATATATATAATCACATAAATCCCATGCTTTTTATTTTCATTTCCTGGGTAGAATCCATCTAGACAGTCATAAAATGTGTTAAAGTCATACAGTACCCTTTCATAGCATATGCATGCTCCCATCAAGACTGAATCAGAAGGTCAAGCATTTATTTGATAGACCTATAGTATAATACTGTGTCCATTGATATCCCCCTCTGTCTCACACACACACACACACAAACACACACAGCAGTGTTTCAGAGAGAAAGAGTACGCTTGGCTCAGCCATCCCTGGGAATCACAATCAGGATCCATCATATGTACATGGAGGGCAGAATAGCGAGAAAAGATGTGGGTGACAGGAGAGCTGACAGTAATCCCTATTCCAAACTGGTTTTGGACGGTTAGGGTTATGCATACACTATAAGAGAGAGAAAGAGAAACTTTCCTTTAGGCTTGTAATATCTCTCAAGGGTTTTCTTGTAATTTGGGATAAGAATAGATTCAGTCCTACTCCCACCCTCTGTTCCCCATAAACATAAAAGGAATAGGAGAGTGCCTTTTTGGCATGTATGGGTTTTTAAATTGGTTGTTTTACTGAGCTGAGCTGTCAATTTATTTACATGTAAATAGTTGCTTGCATCTTTGGGTGGTATCACTGAATGCTTTTCTGAACGACATGCTCTGCTGTGATCGGATGTGATCTATTGTACTGTACTTGATGTGGCAATCATCCCATGCTATGTTAAGGTAGGCCTACTTGCGTTAGGCTGTGGAACACAGCTCCGAAGCATTGTGTTTTGATGATGTAATTGTGTGTGGTTGTGAAAGGAAACGGTGGGAAATGGTGCTCTAGTGTGGGTTTTGTCCTCGCCATGGCCCCAGTATCTTTGCTTCACTTTCCTCTCATCTTCGATAGAGCTGCCCATTGCTCACAGACCCAGCTTTTTCCTGGTCAGGTGGCTCAGGCCTACTGCGTAGGGGGCCAGGCTGCATAATCACCAGACTCTGGTGGGTGGAGAGAGGAGACGCAGGCTGAACCCTTTGTGGGAGCAGAGAAACCTCAAGAGTTACAGCCAAACCATGCCCAGTCTCTGATTACTGCCTTGGGAGGGGGGGGGGGCGCTCGGGTACACTGACACATAGGCATGCATACAGAGAAAGGAATGCGCAATCACACACGTGCACACACACACACACAGACACACAAAGAAAAACACCTACACACAGACATGGGAGTCCCTGAAGGCTCACTGGCGAGGTAACTCTGAATTGATCGGTTCAGCCGGGTTCATTTTCAGTCACAGGCAACAGATGTCATCTCTTCACTTTGTTTCTACACAAGGTTTCTGTATGTTTATGAGTGGTCGCTTCAAGAGATGTGAGCTCAATAAAAGCCCATTCCCAAAATATGGAAAGAAAATACAGAAATGCAGCTGAAGTTCCCAAGTTAGTGCGCTATCACGCTCTGCCCACTCCGACAGCATGGGAAGACAGTTTTCTGCAATCAATTCGCAAAAGTTCACAAGAACGGGCTCTGATTTATCTGAGGATAGGGTTGGCCATTTGCCGCAATCAACGGCTTGTGTACGCTGTGTCGGACAATCAGGGCAGTGATGTCAAAATACAGGCTACAGTTCGCCATGGGTAGAACTGGGTAGAACTGTGGTTTTCGAAGTGTAGGGGAGCAACATGGTAGGGGGTTGGTGGGTACTCACCCATAATTGTTCTGCTATATTTCCTGTATTTCTGTATTTCCTGTATCTCTTGAGAGATCATTTTGAAGAATAAAACAACTAGAACAGCTAGGTAAGATGTCTTTATTAAACACATTTAAGTGATTGGTAAAAGACTGAACGAGAACAAGTGCATTTCAGTAAACGAGTATATTGTTTTGCAGCATTGATAATAATTAACAGAACATGAAAATAAATAAATAAATACATTTTAAAAAACTTTATTCACTAATATTGTTACATTGCAAAATGAATCACAGCTCCTTCACAGTGTTTTTTCCCCTGGCTGTTGAATACTGTTTGAATGCCTTTCACCATCTGACTGTGCTAAGCAGAGGCATGACAGAGTTGAACCTATATTTACTGTGTGTGCCGTAACGCTGAAGGCCACAGCCCCGATTACACAATATGCATAAAAAACTAAGAGCGAGTGTGAGAAGTAGAAATGGCAGAAGCTATGTCCTGGAATTACTTTTTCAGCAAAACATCAGTCTTGTTCCAGTAAACCACTTTGGTATAGGGCATGGAGTGAAATACAAGTCATCTCAAGTGAATATACAGAATTATAAATGCAAGACTGACAGTCCATGACAAGTTCTAAACAACATTATAGTATAACTAATAATAGGGTACACAACTTTGTTGATTAGGCACTTATTTGATTTTACAATTTGTACAGTGGTCATTAATTATTTGATTTTGCATTTTAAGAATAAAATCAATGGTTGAATCATTAAAGTGACCACTGTACATATTTCCAGATCAAGGACTATAGCTTTAAGCTGTTCTGGTGTATCTATCACTTAACTCAAGAAAGACTGGACTTTGTATTCCTTCACTGAAACAGTTACATTGCAAAATTCACCTCAGGTCCATAACAGACATGTCTCCCCTGGCTGTCTGACCCTGCTGGGCCTCCTGTCACCGTTTGATCCTGCTAAGACATGATTAGCATAATGTTGTGTACTGAGTACCATGACAGTAAAGCCTGTAGAGCTTTGTGACAACAAAAAGTTGAAATGATAGGGAACTGGCTAGAGAAACCAACAGATCACACTGTCTTTATATATATCATATTTATACTATTTATAGACCGTGAATAAATTACTACAAGGATGGGCCTCATCAAGGAGTGAATGTATAAATTGTTCAGTGAGTAACAGTGGTTTGAGCACCCCCACAGGGAACAGAGGTTATATACACATCTTTACATTTTTTCACATCCCATTCTCAAGGTTTTCAGATGGTGGACTGAGGTATTAAGCAGCATGAAGCTGATCCGTGGAAGAGAGAAAATATTTTCAGTTTGTTTGTGCGAGGGCAGGCTCAGACTGCACACCTGTGCCAAAGAATAGGTTTATAATTTAACGTTTTGACCTGAAGGTCAACAAAAACATTTCAGGACAAGAGACAAAATGCCAACAGGCTTGGAAAGCCTACAGATTATCTCCTCCTACTTATATAATATATAGTATATATTCACCTCCATAATTATTGCCACCCTTGATAAAGATGAGTGTAACCCGTTCCCCACACAGCTTGGATGAATTCACAAGGAAGATAGAAGGAACATTTCCGTAAAATACAAAACTTGGTACATCTATCTCATTACAGGTAACAACGTCTGGCCCAGAGTTGCAAATTGGGGCCCTAGAACCAGCCCAGCTGCCTCAGCTACCACCCCTTGGCAAGGCAAACCTGACCTGAATCAGGCCTCATCGGGGAAGGATAAAAGGGCCCTAAGGAAAGCAGCTTCAGGCAGCCGGAGTGCAAGAACAGCGAGTACATGAAGAGTGAGGCCTTATCTTGCCCTGTGGGTTTTTGAGTTTCAGTTTTGATTATGTTTCTTGTGGCACATTGTGATAATAAATGCCCTTCAGGGCCCAGAACACTCTCACTGATGTCCAATTCCTGTGTCTCTTCCAGAGAAATCATGCAAAATACAACACACTACAATAGGGATGAACTTAACACCATATTAGCAGACTCTCAGTATCCAGATTTTTATCTCCCCCTAACCTTGGCAATCCCTAAAATAACTCGGTCAGTCTCTGGAAAATGTCTCAGGAATGTTTTTGTCCGTCTCTGAAAACATGTAGTCTCTACCTGAGGAAATGTAGTCAGTCTCAGAAGCATTTGTTTCAGCCTTTTAGGAAAAAGCACTCAACCTCAGAAGAACAATGGGGCAAGTGTCACTCTGGCTGAGAGGTTCTGCAACTTAACTCACTTCCGTACTACATCACCCTTGATTTAAAAAAAAACATAAGCAGTTTTGAGTAACACACCTACCATAGGCTGCACAGGTTATTTTAATTAGGGGTTGAGTGGAAGAAAATTAAAGGAACACGCATTTCCCTTAGCAGTTTTATAATTCTTAATTACCATTAGCACAGATAGATGTTTTAACAATTTTTGGAGAGGAAATGACCATAAAAAGACAAAGTTACAAAGATTTCGGAATTTGTGTTGACATTTTTAGATTTTCTTTCAGGCCAAAGTAGTTTGGCTATGCTGTTGCTAGGTAACACGTTGAGATTCATGGAAAGAAGTTTCTGCTAAGGACACTTTGGGTGCATAGGCACCCGAAGGGCTTACTGGAGACCTCAATGAATTGACAACTACCACTTGAGGTTGACTCAATTGACTCGTCAACTAGAATATTGAGTGATCAAGTGTTCGGTTTGAGATTCAGCCTTACACTATGCAATCATTTATTTTGCTGAAATCTACATAAAATGTGATTTCTTTGTTCAAAAAGAAAAGGTAATCACACCCCTAGGTTCCATGGCTGTTATTGCCCCCTATGGTTGAAAAAAATAAATCAAATATTATAAACAAGAAATAAATACTAACAGCCTGTTCTTTCCAAAGTTACAGCCCTAAGTGCTCTATAATGTTTGATGAGTCAGGAGAACACATAGCGAAGGATCTGGGACCATTCATCCATACAGAATTTCTCCAGATCCTTTAAAGTCCTTTTTCTTCACTTGTAGACTCTTGCCTTCAGCTCATCCCACAGGTTTTCAGTGGTCTTTAGGTCAAGGGATTGGATTGGCCATTGCAAAATCTTAAATCTTTGGTCTCTGAGTCATTGTTTTGTAGACTATTGCTTTAGAACACTATTTGTTTGGAAGATCTAACAATAGCAAAGGCAGGCAAAATTCTGACTAAATTCACCTGGTACTGACAGAGTCTATGATGCCATGTAAATCCCAGGGCCATTGAAAGCTAAATAGCTCCACAATATAACCACCACCATAATTCAATCTGGGGTCTAGATTATTTTCTAAATGACCATCCCTCTTTTACGCCAAACTCACTTCTGAAATGTGTCCAATAAGCTCTATTTTTGACTAATCTGACAATAGAACTTGGCTACAATCAAAGTCACAATAAGTAAACCAGGTACTTATATTTATGTTTTCATGGAAATAAGGCCTTTCTTTCAGCAAGATGTTTAAATAGCTGATTGCCATAGAAGTGGCGTCAAATTACAGTTTTGGAGACTTGGTGAAGATTCAATGAACTAATGCAATTTGCCTTTAAAACATGGAGAAATATTTTTCCCTCCTCTCTTTGAGTGGGGGAACTTGCATCCATTTCAGTAAATGCTCGAGCACCCCAAGATAACTGCATTGAGTCTACTCCTATAATGTTTGATGAAGTGGGAGAACACATAGCAAGGAATAAACAGCAGGTCAATCAAAGCTCCAGATGATTTAAACCTCTGGATTTTTTGTCCTAATAGGCAAGATGGATATTTTCATTTTATTGTATTTTTTACTGCTATTGTTCATTTTATTAAGGTCAACAACCTTTTGCCTAATTTGCTTTCTGTTCTTTGACCTTTACCATGTTAAGATAGATAAGGGTGTTTTGCATGTTTGTTACCTCATATTTACGCCCAGTGAAACAGTAAGTCTTGGATGACAACTATAGTGTTTCTAATAATTTACATGAATTGAAAAAACAAATATAAATTGAACTAATACTTCTATTAGCTTTGTTTCTAACGGATACTAGGGATGCTAATAGAGACTTCTATGTGTTTATGAATAATGTATTTCATGATTAAGAGTTTTTTCTTTGAACAGTTTTACTGCAGTTAAATTTCCTTTTGTGTTAAGTGTAAGATTAAGATAATAACAATCATTTTTTCATAGCATGACATTTTTGCTAATCTTTAACAAAGATGCCAATAGTTGTTGCATAAATTAGAGATTGACCAGCCTTCCAAGAACCCCTGCGTAGAAATGTTTAAACGTATCGCCACGTTTAATGAGGCCTCTGATGACAATGACGGAGAACTGTAGACAGACAACTGAGGTGCATGTCTGTGACTGCTTTAAACAGAGGTGTTCCTCATTCTGGAATTAACAATGTGCTCTTCAGAAAAAGCTTGTTAGACTGATAATTTAAATTGCCAGGAAATAAAAAATAGTGAAGCTTCCATTTTCTCCAAGCTGCAACTGGTGGTGGTGGAGCGAGAAACAACCCACAACATGCTGGCTGATTAATCAAATTGTGTAATGCTAGTCCTGAGACAGCGCCATTTCTCAATCTCTCTCTTTCCCTCCCTCTCCTGCACTCTCACTCACTTTCTTTAGCTATCTCATTCTCTCTCTCCTTCCGTCTCTCTCTCTTTAGCTACCTTGTTTTCTGATGCTTTGTTCACAAGCTTCTGTTATGATGGACAGTAAACCACACCAGTTAATGTAAAAGAAAGAGGAGTGAAAAGAAAGCGAGCGTGTACTTTTTGGGGACATAGGTGGGGATCGGGGGAAGGAGGGTTGATTTTTTTAATGCTGAACTGCAATTCAAAGTATACCAAACACATAAAAAATGTACATGTGAGCGACTGACAAAATAAAAGAGGTGGTAAGTCAGAAAGCAGGGTGTTAGGATAAGGCAAGCTTTTACCAGACACTGCAACAATTCTACAGTGTTTGTTTATTCATCTCTATTGTGATGTAAATTCATACACATGCAAGGCTCAGTCGGGGCCACATAAAGCCAGATTGAGTTATTTAAACTCAGATGTGTGTGTGTGTGTGTGTGTGTATGCGGTCACGAGTGGGCCTGCGCACTGAGAGTTTTCTAACACAACATGCCATATTATAAGACAACTAAAAGGCAACAGTCTGGCAGTAAGCAGTAACGTAGATAGTCAAATGAAGCTCGGCCTAATTGGATAGTCATTGATTGTTTCAACAACCCTTATCCGGTTGCTGATGCATGATGGGTAAGGGCACTGACCTCTTAGACACAGGCCATCCGTCAGAGATAATGAACACTGGACGCTAGGGCCACATAACAGAATCCCTATGTAGCTGCTCTATTCAGTGTCCAGTCCGGACCAAGCACATGGGGCTATTGTGCCTTTTTGATGCCCATTAGCAACTTCTATTTGGTATTCAAAGCACATTTGTCCAGGCAGTGGGTTTTTCATGCCTAAAGGTGTTAGCTATGTACATTAAATATTTTTCCCATCAATTAAATACTAAGAAATTTCAGAAGAACTGGAAGAAAATCTGTTTTTCCTCTGCAAGTTTTAAACACCATCACAGTAAACCTATTAATCCCTTGGCTCACATGCTAGAAACAGTTTGAGACATTCAGGGGAGTATTGTGTATTCTAATGAATATGAAACAGAATGGGCTGTAGTCAAAGCCATTCACTTCTCTCTGAGTCGGCATCTATGAAACACCCCCCTGCAGCAAACTGCTGAGAACAAACAGAACAGGGAAAGACAGACAGGGGGACTGAGGGCCTCCCCAAGCCCAATACCAACGCACGCTGCCTCGGTAAAACAATCCAGAATGAGGGGATGGTCCCCTGGGATTGAGTTTGTGGGGCTGGCTTGAGGCTGTGGGTTTGTGAACACTAAGATCTATGCCCCCATGAAAGCTGAGTTGGTATGGGCATAGCTGGGCACTCAGCACAGCATGTCATGCATGGCACCAAGCCAGAAGCAGAAAACCAGGGGGGCAAGCAAGCCAGTAAGGAGCAGAATGAAAAAAGGGGATTAAGGTAGAAATGAGATCGACAAACAGAGAGAGTCGAAGGGAGAGAGACAGAGCAAAGAGCTCGAGAGAAACAGAGAGACATTAATGCTAAGACCGTCGATGTCTGGATGTAAAAGCAATTAGACAGCAGGCTTTTGTCCATTTAGAGTAAAGAGAATTGATCTGATCTTCTATCTAAAACCACAAGAACTTATAACATTATACAGCAAACACAAATGATTAACTGTAGAAGGGAAATACCACTTGAAACACATTGAAACACATTCAGTGTTTGAAGTGTGCTACACAAATCAAACATTTGTATAATATTGTTTTGCATATGTTATTATATACTTTTATATGACCCAATTCATTTAGTCAAATTTCAGAAAATATCCCAGTTTTTACCATCATGTATGATATTTGAAGGACATACACTGTAATTACAGACTGCTAATAATATCAAAGCATGTTTCTGTGTGTCACAGCTTAAAGTACTTTGCGTTGATGTTGAAATAGAGGGCAATGCATCTTACTCTGCATGCACACACGTATGCACACCCCTACTCAGTCTAGTGTTATTTAAAGAACTCCAATTAACCATAATTCTGAACATAAACTGTCTTTCCAATTTCATTAACTTTCATTTATATATGAAAGAAGTGCAGATAAGTGATGAGTTCCTCCCACGCCTTGCACCTACCGTGAAGGAATGGCTCTTCTTTCGTTGTCTTCCTCCTCCTCCTCTTCCTCCTCCTCCTCTTTTTTCTCTTACAGTGCAACATCTCCCTCTGCTGCCCAACATGTCACAATCCTTTATGGTCCTCCACTGGTATAGAAACTCAAAGCTGTATGGAAGCTAATGATAAATGAATATTATACTAGTATTAATAATAGTAAATATTATATAATTAGGTGGGTTCTTAAACATTTTCCTACACAGTGTTTTTCAGTATGTGTGAGAATGAAAAAAAGATCCCAACAAACAATTCTCATACGCATCCGTGCCAAGCCATTCTCCTTTTCTCCACAGGACCTCTGTTGGATTTGCAAGCATATTAGCCGCCTGAAGGAGTCGCTAGAGACCAGTGAGATCAGGAAATCCCTACAGACAACGATGGACTAATTTGCATTGCCAATGAAGCTTCCAACCACTCGTCACAATCAAGGCTCAAAGATGGAGAGTGGTGTTCAGCTTGGTGTTATAAGAGTGCCTTAGACTGATGTGCCACCAAGGAGGTCCCCACTAATGTGTCTTAAAGTATCCAAAAAGATTCATATCTTATATGGTTTATACTCCATTACTAAAATAAACATGCACATTGTAATGAGCCGTCTGTAGCTTTTTCATGTTCTCATACAGGTTGCATGGTATGAATATATATTTTTTAAATGTTTCTTTTATGTGCCTATTAAAGAGATTCCTCTAAAATGAATTAAAGACGAAAAAATGAGTTGACGGCTTCATTGAAAAGAGAATTGCATATTTACAGATGGTCAACAGAACTGAAGCGGCATGGATGGCAGAACTCTGAAGAATGAAAACATCTGAGGATTCTCACTGAACTTCCTGTTGACCTTGTCTGTGTTCTGTGTTTCAAATAGCTTCCTATTTCCTTTAGTGCACTACATTAGACTGGAATACAGTCGTGCACTATATAAACAATATGGTAATTTTGGGGATTCAGTCCTGGCTACTGATTGTCAAACCTCCTCCGATGCATTTCAAAATGCCAGACAGAGTCCAATGCATTAGGGAACCATGAACCACATTACATAAGCATCAACAAATCAGTATTTACAGAGAGGTGTACAGTTTAAACATTCTGTAGGATGATGTTAAGTATAGCCACAATCCTACATTCAACTTAATAAGTTCAGTTATGAAGTGGTCAGGTACCAGCATAATCGTACGACGTACTGTATATTGGACATTGACTACCAGTCATGTACCAGTCAAAGGTTTGGACACATTTACCCATAAATTAACTGTGACAACAACAGATTGTAAACCCAATAAACAAAGACTATAGCACTGGTTGTCCCTATTCGCTTTTATTGGCCTCCATTTCCCTACATGTCTTTTCCTTAACGACCAAATTCTCAACATCACAGTGTCTTAGTGAAAGCTCTTAGCCCACCCTGTGTTAATTGCAATGCCATGCTTATTTGTCACGTAGAAACCAGCTAGTGTGGTGTAATTACAGGAGGCCTGTGTACCTCTGATACATTATTCCTGAGTGCGTGTCACGGCATGGTAATGAGCTAATGTATTCTTGCTGTTATTGTAATTAGGAGACCATGCTCAGTAATGGAGGTTGGAGGGCTAGCATCAGGCTACGGTCTGTGTCCCAAAAGGCAGCCTGTTTCCTAAACAGTGCATTGCTATTGACCCAAGCCTTATTTGTAGCAGTGCATTACAAAAGGAATAGTGCGCTCTCTGGGATGCTCCCTAAGGCAAGCAGGTGGCTCAGAATCTGTGGGTCACCGTATAGAGAGGGTCACTGCAGATTTATCCATCTGCAAAACTAAGCGTTACGTTTTATAAGACTTCAGAAACGTAATCCAATCCGGATTTGATTAAATACTCTGGAATTTAAATATTTATTTTCTTTGCTAATAATGTGGCCTCATTCAGATAGTTCTAGTGGAATTATTTTCAAATACAATTTCCTAATGCATTAGTTAAATGCATGGGAGTGTATTCGAAACCAGTTTGAAGTATTTCCAAGTGCGTTCCAATATTTTATTACTATTCTTTTTAAAGGAAGAAAATGTAATACTTCCAAATATCTGAAAGTAATTAAAAATGGTCTAACCTAAGGAACATTTGAATCCGTGTTTGTTCAACACTGAGCCTTAACACGTACTGCCTGACAATAGAATGAACAGTAATTTTAAAATAGTCAAATATGAACATGTTTTGCTAAGGAATGAATACAAATAATCCTGTATCTAGATGTTGCATAGCTATGTGCTCTGCATTCAGTTGTGTGGCATGTGGTCTATCATAGTAATGACCTGGTTTTACTTCAATTCCCACTAAATTAAATTTTCATGAATTCTACCATGAATAACCAACCAAGAAAAATATTTTTCATTATCCTCACTCAGTCTTTATTCATCACTCAGCTTTTATTGCACATTTCTTAAAAACGGGTTCAACTTTCCTCATATTTAAACTCAATTAGTTGGTCACGTATTCTTTGTGATGCTTATTGTTCTTTCTAATGGACAGTTTTACAGACTGGTTACTGTTAATTGTTTGCACAGAGGGCTTAGATTTGAAATGGTTTCAAATGGATATAATACATATGCCTGATGTGGTACGGTCAACACAACATGTGAAGATACGCTAGTACAAATGTATCTGTAAAATATTTTTAGCACTTTGTTTGGCCAAAAGCATTGCAATCAAGTGCTCCTAACTCTTCTTGAGCAAATATCAGTTCTCCCAGATTTGAAAGGGTGTCTCACAAATTCAGTTTTCAGATCTCTCCACTGTATTCCAATAGGATTTACATCAATATACATTGCTGGCCAGCAGAACAGTCAAGATTTTTGTCTTGAGCCATTCCTGGGTGCTTTCTGAAATGTGCCTAAACTCTTTATGGGTGCTCCTCGTTTGATGGAGACCCAGCTTTCTGACTCTGGGTTCGACATTGCGCTCTAAAATACCCTAGTATTCTCCAGATTTGATGATGTCATGCCAGAGGCAGTAAAGCAACCCCAAAACATCCCTGAACGTCCTCCATGTTTGACTGTGGCGAAGGGGTTCTTTTCTTTGAAGGAATCATTTTTGTTACCTGTAAACATAGAGCAGGTCTGCTTTAAAAAATATCTATAATTTGGTCTCATCCGTCCACAGGTGACTGTCCCAGGAGGATTATGAGATTGTTTTGCAATTTGAGATTATTTTAACTTCAAGTCTGAAGGTCAGCTTGAATCTTTGTGACAGTTGATTGAGATGCTTTCTTCAACATTTGAACGAAGCTGCAAACTGCCATTAAGTTTTCTCTTGAGGCCACGTCCAGGGAGGTTGGTTAAAGTCGCATGGACATTAAATGTCTTTATAACGTTATATACGGTGGAAACAGGAACATCAAGGTCTCTGGAGATCGACTTGAAGCCTTGAAATTGTCCATGCTTGGCTACAACCTTGTTGATCCCCTCAGACAATTCTCTGGTTTTCTGTGTTTTCTCTATGCTCATTGCAGTACACACAGTTACACATAACAGGAGAATGAGTGACACATAACAGGAGCATGAGAAAATTAGATTGTTTTCTACTCAAATTTGTGAACCACAGACAAGCTCAATTCCAAAGTAAAGGACAATTACCAGCTATCAAATTATTTTGAACTACCACCCCGTTTCCAAAAAAGTTGGGACATTGTTTAAAATGTAAAGGAAACACAGAATTCAATGATGTGCAAATCATTTCTACCCTATATTCAAAAGAAAACAGTACAAAGACAACATATCAAATGTTGAAACAGAAATGTTATTGTTTCTTGAAAAATATATGCTCACTTGATGCCGTGTTGGTGGCAATTTGATGCCACCAACACGTTTAAAAAAAATCTGGGACAGAGGCAACAAAAGACTGGAAAAGTTGTGTAATGCAAAAAAAATAAAACCTGGTGGAACATCTCACAACTAATTAGGTTAATTGGCAACATGTCAGTAAAATTATTTCTATAAAAAGAGCATCCCAGAGAAGATGAGTCTTTCAGAAGTAAAGATGGGGAGGCGTTTACCACTCTGTGAAAGACTGCGCAGGCAAACAGTGCAACAATTTAAGAATAATGATTCTCTTTCAGAGTCTTTCAGAAGTAAAGATGGGGAGGCGTTTACCACTCTGTGAAAGACTGCGCAGGCAAACAGTGCAACAATTTAAGAATAATGATTCTCAACTTAAAATTGCAAAGAGTTTAGGGATCTCAATACCTACGGTACATAATATCATTAAAAGATTCAGAGAATACGGAGAAATTTTTGTACGTAAGGGACAAGTCCGAAAACCAATATTGGATGGTCGTGATCTTCGGACCCTCAGACCACACTGCATTAAAAACAGACTCTGATTCTGTAGTGGACTTCGCTGCAAATTCAGAGTGGGCATATATTTTTCAAGAAACAATAATGTCTCAGGAACACTTGCCTGTGAACACAGTACGTCGCTGCATCCAGAAATGCAAGTTAAAACTCTACCATTCAAAGAAGAAACCATATATATTCAAGATCCAGAAACAGCGCTGCTTTCTCTGGGCCCAAGCTCATTTAAGATGGACTGAGGCAAAGTCGAAAACTGTCTTGTGGTCTGACAAATCAAAATTTGAAATGATTTTTGGGAATCATGGACGCCATGTCCTCCAGACTTAAGAAGAGAAAGACCATCTGGCTTGTAATAAGCACACAGTTCAAAAGCCAGCGTCTGTGATGGTATGGGGGTGCATTTGTGCACATGGCATGGGTGACTTGCACATCTTTGAAGGCACTATTAATGCTGAACAATATACAGTGATTTATTGATAGAAATTTGAGAAGAGGTAATGCAACCCAGTGATTAACATGCCCCTGTCCCAATTTTTTTTAAACATGTTGCTGGCATCAAATTCAAAATGGGCATGTATTTTTCCAAAAACAATAGCATTTCTCAGTTTCAACATTTGACATGTTGTCTTTATACTATTTTCAATTAAATTTATAAATAAATGATAAATGATTTGCACATCATTGCATTCTGTTTATATTTTCATTTTACACCGTGTCCCAACACTTTTGGGAATTAGTTTGTACTCAAAGATGGCAATAATATTGTATGGGATATTTTAGGATTTTTTTGTGGAATAAGCGGATTTAGTAAATGTTTTTTTTTAACAGTAAACCAAAAAAAACCTATCTAGACCTATTTAGTTTTCTAGACGGAATCATTTCAATATAGCACAACGGTGCCAGTACCTTGGTCAATGTGTGATATACTCCACAGTGAACACAAAACCCCTCCTTGCTATTTTACTGCAGTGTACATTTATCATCCGCATAATTGCCATCATTTACACAACACGCCAACACACCCAGACATTAAACTAGACTGCTGGTTATGTACACTTTGATCCTTGTGTGATTCTATGATGAACTTGGTCCTGCTGGCTTTTTCACAGCAGGAGCCACAGTGAGAAAAAGGCAACAGAAAAAGACACATACATAGACGGACATGGAGACACAGACAGATCAGATAAAAAGACGAGAGGATAGTGCCTCGATGAATATGAGGTTTATCTAGGAAAAATAATGTACAAACAGTTTTTTCAATTTTTTTGTAGCTTCTAATAAAAGGTCTTTCAAAAACCAAATTCTCATCTGGTAAGGACTAAAAACCAGGAGGACAACTTTAGACGTGTATGGAATGTTCTTTATAAGGATTTTTGTAAAAAGACAGAAACTGTCGATAGACAGCCAGAGACACAGGAAGAAAACCAGTAATGTCGTTAGCATGTCTAATCCAGAGACTGTCTTTGGTGGTCTTACATACATTTCTTTAAGGCCTCATAGATATTAAAAAGGGATTTAGTTTGCATTAAGTAGATGTTGTAAGTCATAAGAGGATGGACTGTGTAACTGATCCAATTTAGGGGTGTGGAAACAGGGTGATCATTGCACAAGTAATTATGCACAAACATCTATCCCTACCTTGCCTATAGTATGTCTCCAGTTTCCATCAGATTTCATTAAAAAACAATGGCTGAGTCCAGGCTATCTCTGTGTTTGCCAGTTGACTACACCATAAAAGTCAGAGACTCATTGCTCCCTGTTGTGTGATAAGCTGAGTGCACAAATTGGAAACTGGACTGATTACGTCTCAATAGAGGCATGAAACCCTGACACTCATTTCACATTTACTCTGTCAATTTCTGTCTCTCGTCTCTCACTACTTACACAATGTCAGTCTCCTGTGATTATCTTTATCCATCTTATTTGGTGTGGCAGAGAGCCTAGTACTGGTTACACCAAAGCGAAAAAATCTTGTTGCACATTTGAGCAAGGCATATAACCTGAATTTCTCCTTTAAGTAACTGGAAATGTGTCCACTAAATTTCTAAAATGTAATATTGTCAAATTACAGCCATCAATGAATGAAAACAAGAGAAACTGACTGTGAGAAAAAGAAGATGGACAAAATGACAGCAACAAAGCAATAATGAGAAAATGCCAGGTTAAGCTTCCAGATCGCGCCTTCCAAAAAGGCTGTCAGCATTTATAGAGCATATGTCAAACCCGCCAGGGGTGTGGATCTCCCAGACAAACAACCAAACACAGAGGTTTCGATACAAACATCTACGTTATTTCACAAGTTAAAAATAGATTGGATGAATGTCAGTCTCTAAAAACAAAGTTCCATATTTTTATGGGCTATTTGGGACTCATGATGTCACTAAGGTCAACAGTTATCCCCATTGCCGGCTCTAGCCTTTTGGGGGCCCTAAGCAAAATTCCATTTGGGGCCCTAGCAGTCAGAGGCTCCCTAGCAGTCAGGGGCCCTAAGCGACCACTTATGTCACTTATTTAGCTCAGCATTCAACACGGTCATCCCTTCTAGGCTGGTCAACAAACTCCATGACCTGGGAATCAGCCCCTCTCTCTGCAACTGGACTTTGGACCTCTTAACCAACAGACTCCAGTCTGTCAGGTTAGACAACCTCACCTCCTCTACCCTGATCCTGAACACTGGTGTTCCACAAGGCTGTGTGCTGAGCCCCCTCCTGTACTCCCTCTTCACCCACGACTGCGTTCCTGTACACAGTTCCAACACCATCGTCAAGTTCGCAGACGACACCACGGAGGTAGGCCTGATTAGTGACATCGACGAGTCAGCCTACAGGGAAGAGGTCAAGCGCCTGGCGGCATGGTGCGCTGACAACAACCGGGCCCTCAACGCAAAGAAAACCAAGGAGCTCATTGTGGATTACAGGATGTCTAAAGGAGCAGTGTCCACATCTCTGTGCGGTGTCCACATCACCTCTCCTGGACCCTCAACACCTTTACTTTTTGAGGAGGCTGGAGAAAGCCCGCCTGTCCACCAAGATCCCTGTGAACTTCTGCCGCTGCACAATCGAGAGCATTCTGACAAACTGCGCCACAGTGTGGTTTAGCAGCTGCTCCATAGCTGACCGGAAGGCCCTGCAATGGGTGGTGAAAACCGCCCAGCACATCACTGGTGCCCAGCTTCCTACCATCGCAGACCTCGAGCGGAAGCAGTGTCTGCACAGCTCACACGGGATCATCAGGGACCCTTCACACCCATGCCACAAACTGTTTGCCCTCCTTCCATCAGGCAGGCAGTACAGGTCTCTTCAGTCCCGCACAAACAGGCTCAGGAACAATTTCTTCCCATCTACTGTAACCTTGCTGAACTCTGTGACCCAGAGAACTTTGTGAACGATTGCTGCTATCTCTGCATCCTAGGTGCACATGCTACCTTAATACATCACTCCTTCATTTGCCTCATTTGCACATCTTGAATGCCATTTTGGAATTGCCATTTGTCCCGGAACAACTATTAACCCACTTGTAACATACCCTATACCTAACACTTGTAAAATTTCTGCCCTCCTCTATTTGCCTTATTGCACATTTAGTTTTGCTCACCTACACATTCCACTGGTAATATACATATACTTAATACTTATACATTTTCTGCCCTCCTCTATTTGTACTTCTGGTTAATGCTAACAGCATTTCGTTGCACTGTTCAATGACAATAAAGTTGAATCTAATCTAATCTTATGCCTGGTTATCCCTTCAATCATTACTCAACCCCCTAACCCTATCCCTAACCCCATCCCTAACCCTATGGCTGGCTGTTGATAGGGGGTTGCTCAAGCCGAGCGTAGATCATCCTCCCAGACGGCAGCCTCATCCGAATGAGGAAGCGGATGGTGAAGATATGCAGCGCCGGCGTCTTACTCACGCTTTGCATTGGTTCAAACTCCGTCGGTTGTCGGACCCCCAGCTGAATTGCCCAGGTTTTCCAGGTCCTCCCCACGAATGGAGAGGAGGAAAAGTACACATAAACGTCTAGATATTGATCACCCGTAGAGATGTTCTCACGTTACAGTTAAGGGGGCTTTCCTTTAGTAGTGTGATAGAGAGCGTTGTATCCAACTCTTTCGCTGTTTGTCCTCCTCCACTTCTCAGCACACAACACTTTGAAATGAACATACAATCAAATTAGAGCAACGTTCGCCACCAAAATACAAACGTGAAAATACACACACACAAACTCCCAATTTCCCCTGTGAAAACTCCATTCCAAAGTGTCACTGACACTTACAGTACATTCATTGAACAAGGTAAGGAAATCCAGGGCCTTTAAACATATTGCTTTTATGTTTAACTATAATTCCAAGAGCAGAGATTTGGCCATGCTCATGTTGCTTGGATGACAGATACTGAACTAGTTAGTCACCCTTACTATAGAATAAATAAAACACTTTCCCAAATTATTATCTGTCAGTTCCTTTTGTGGTGCACCACTTCTGACAGTGGCCAAGGAAACACATATAGGGTCCCATATGGGACGAAACAGGATATCCACTGCTATTACACAGGACCTTTGCTGTACACAGTTTTGATGTAATCCTAAAGATTGGAACTCCAGGGAAAGTATAGTGTCACCCCTCATCGTCTACTTCTAAAATGTCATTCAATTAGATGGCCGCTCTGACCTTCTATAATGGGTTTTAAGGAGATAAGGAGAGTGGTACGCAATTGGGAATCTCTGCATGAAAGTTATATACTCCTCAATCAATGTATGGAGCATTTCACTGTACAATTACAATTATAGCCAGGAAGTAAATTTTGTTCCCTCAGCAAAGGCATGAATTATAGCTTACAACACACCAAAACTTTTCCACTGGCAAAACCAAATCAAAGTGATTTCCTTTTTCAAGGCACAGCAGGGGAATTAGCAGACCAAATGTCACTGTATTTGCAGTGAGTTCCATGCAGTGAATTCCTCGGAGATTAGGCCTCCCACTGTGCATTATTGAAGCTAATGTACCCAGTGTGCAATAATTATTAGCCAATATCATGTTCCTTGTATAGTATTTTTGGTGCCTTTCTCCCAGTGTCTGAGAGTACAGGGGTAAAGGAAGAAGGGGACATTTAGCTTAGAGGTGAATCAACACGACACAGAGTTATGTAAACTGTTATCATAAAACAATGGGCATAACCACATTTGACCAATCCAATTATACATTTGATCACTGACAACCGAACTCATAAAGATTGACACACCAAAACCAAATGCCAACAACCCTTCACAATATTCGTACACACACATGCCCTTAACGCACTGCCTATACACACGCACACACACCAGAACAAAGGGGATCAGCAAACAGACACAAAACCAGATACAGTGGTGATATGTGTGACACGCACAACACAACAGCACAAGTATTTGTTGCTATGTAAATACAGACTGGAGGGACCAGATAGGATTTACAAAATCCTCGATTTATTAAAATGCCACAGGCTGTTTGTACATCTGTCCGCTCTGTACAGCAGGAATTATCTGACGCCCTGCTAAGCAGTGACACTGGTAGGAGTTTGAAAGAAATCATGCCTATATTCCATTCTTGTTGGAGTATTGTCTACATTATCTTCCAGATTTCCTTAACATAAAGTTTATGTGCCCCAAGGATGTTTTCCAATAGAAAACATCCTTGGCGCACTTGACTGGCTTCTATACATTTATTTTCTAACTGTAATGTGAAGTATATATGCAGCCTCTCAGCGCAACTAGAATAACCATTGTTCATTCTTAATCTCGATCTCAAGTTCAAATCTCCAGACTGAGGTGAGGCACGGGCAGAGGTAGAACAAATAAACTGTTGCTAGTCATAAAATGGCTGATACACTAAAAGCACCTTGAGACATTTGTCTGGAAAATCCTCAAAAATATATACTCTACCCTACGGAAAAATGAATAGACTGGTAAAATGTTCACTTTATTACATGGCCGAAACTTCCAAATTTTCTCTACACAATTTTTCATCTCCTTCAAGAGGGAGTCCAACAAATCTCATGCAGTGTTCCAGGACCCCACATGTATAGTAAAACCAGGGTCACACAATAACTGATCATGCAGAGAGTAGAAAAGGACATGGTTAAGCCAGATGCAGACATTGTATTTATATAGCACTAATATAACAGATCAATTTTATGTCACTCTGTTTGTAGAAATAATCTATAATTTACTGGTTTGTCAAAGTTATTTATCTCAGTAAAAATGAATGTGTTTGGCGGGATATCCCAGTAAATCTCAGTAAAACAGCTCTAGCTTTTAAACCCTAGTCCAGCTTTGGTGATGTGCTTCTGTATATGTTTGTTGGGGGGAGGTAAAAAGAAGGGATTCAAGTAGTAAATGTGAATGTCGTCTTTGTCTTTCTATCACTGGCTGACTTTTGTGAAACAAAAACAAAACTATTGTCAGAAAAAAAAACATTCTATCCTTAATAGGTAGAGTAGTTGAAAACAGAGAGCAGAAAGCTCAGGGGTTTAGAGCTAACCAGACTGTGATCTCATGTTCAGTTTCCCACACCCACTCAGCACCAGGAACCCTCTGTTACTAGTGTACTCTGTATCCTCTCCCTGTCCCTAGATTTCTCTTTATCTGTCTGTCGATCTCTATTCATCTCAAAGCAAAAGAGAAATCACCTTTTCAAAACCTTTCAAATCAATACTCAGTCTGTCTCATAAAGAAAAAAAAGATATATTGGGAAATGTATCTATCTTTAGACTGTAGCGTGGTCATTTGGTTTCCTCAATCTTTGTGGGAAAAAAAAAGGGTTTCAGATAAGATTAAGATCATTTATGAAGCTACGGAGAAGACAATGAAAAATCATGTCAACCACGGTGTGACTTTTGCAGATTAACCAACCAATAGATTGGCTCGCTATAAGCCCTGACTAGCAATGCAGGCAATTTTGACCAACGAGGATGCAACAGAAGGGGCTTTATCCTGAAGATATTGCCCCATCTGCTGTTCATACAAAATTAGAACACCAGATAAGCGTTTCTGTTATTTGAAGTAATTCCCTCCCTTCACCAAAAGATGGTGCTGAAAGTATTAATAACTCAAATGCAGGTTTCGCTTGAGTGTCGATTCGTTTAGGTTATTCCGAATGACCTGTGTAACGTAGGCCCTGATTGGTTGGGAGGGCAAACAGTAGCGGGCCTAAACCCTTCGCTAGAGAATATTGTTCCTACTAAATTGTAACCCAACCCCAATAGTAGTCTAAAAGAAATTTAAAAAATACCTAACCAATTTGGTTCTGAAGTGGATCAGACCCAGTTCTCCGAGATCAGGTAAGGTCAGTATGCGACCCTGTGTACCCTTAAGTTTAAAAATGCATTTTCAGTTGTAATCTGTGGTGTAATTAGGTTGTGTATCTTCTGTGGACTTTTATTTCCTTATATATTTAAATGTATAATAATTACAGAAATTTATTTTTATTTCTGTTGATAGTATAGCTCAGGCAATGGGTATTCAACTCTTACCCTTCCAGGTCCAGAGGCTGTTGTTTTGCTTATCTACCTCATCTTTAATTTCACCCACCTGGTATCCCAGGTCAAAATAAGTCCCTGGTTCGAGGTTTGCAATGACAAAAAAGGTGTGTAACTGGCCTTGAGGTCCAGAGTAAAGTTTGGGTGTTGGGAACCAAAATTCCCAACACCTAAGCTAAGCCAGCTAAGCTCTGGTAAAAAGTGGCGTTTTCTGGGCAACCAAACCAAATAGTACCAACACTTTTGTCAAACAGTAATAAAAACATTTTCGAAAAGAGGTAGCTGAATACACAGAAATGAATAAGTAAACACACAAAATCGATCAGCATTGTTTACCAGTTGCTCACTGGGAAATACCTGTAAATATACACATGGTTATTGAACTAGTAAAGCTCTACAGTACACATTAAGTTGAGACAGAGTGATTAAGGAATTGTCATAATCTTTTTATATACTTAGAAGAAATGTTAAAACATTTACATGCAAAACTAACCGAACATATTGACAAAAATGAAAAGCAGGAAGGAAGGAAAGAGGGAGGGATGTTACACTTCACCTAGTTTAAATGTCAACATCCTTGCTGGCCAAACAAGTAAAAATAAATGTATACTCCCTTTGCAACATAACTAATTTACAAATGCTGAGGGGATAGAACCGAAGTACCATACCTCCAACAAACCCCAAAGTCAGCCACTGGCTGTCTCATGTGCACATCATATTTTTCACTTCACCAGAAGGATCTATATCTCAAGAACCTTGAACACATTACACTGAAATCAAATGAATATGATAATCTGGTACAGTCATGTGTTTGTGTCCACTTATTGCAGAAGGTTTTAAATGGGTCTTCAAGGTTTCGGTTTTCTCTATCAAAAATGAAGAATGGAAAACCTTGTTCCACAGAGTGTTGTCTGCTGGTTATGAGGTCCAGCGCCACCAGGCCACTTTCATCCTATCCCATACTGCATCAATAGAGTCAAAAGCTGGGCGGACATCCAGAATGGAGAACTGATAGGTGTCCTTGTTAATCTCTCCATCGTAATAATCAATTACGTAGCGGACTTCCTTCCCACAACGGTCGACAATCCAGTCATGGCGGTCAAACGGCAATTCATACCTAAAGAGAATTAGAATTTAGAATCAAATACATATATACACTGATCAGCTGTAACATTATGACCACCTGCCTAATATTGTGTAGGTCCCCCTTTTCCCGCCAAAACAGCCCTGACCCGTCGAGGCATGGACTCCACTAGACCTCTGAAGGTGTATTGTGGCATCTGGCACCAAGACGTTAGCAGCAGATTCTTTAAGTCCTGTAAGTTGCGAGGTGGGGCCTCCATGGATCAGACTTGTTTGTCCAGCACATCCCACAGACGCTCAATTGGATTAAGATCTTGGGAATTTGGAGGCCAAGTCAACACTTTGAACTTGTTGTTGTGTTTCTCAAACCATTCCTGAACCATTTTTGCTTTGTGGCAGGGCACATTATCCCGCTGAAATAGGCCAATGCCATCAGGGAATACCGTTGCCATGAAAGGGTGCACATGGTCTGCAACAATGCTCAGGTAGGTAGTACATGTCAAAGTTACATCCACATGAATGGCAGGACCCAAGGTTTCCCAGCAGAACATTGGCCAAAGCATCACACTGCCTCCGCTGGCTTGCCTTCTTCCCATAGTGCATCCTGGTGCCATGTGTTCTCTACGTAAGCAACGCTCACGCACCTGGCCATCCATGTGATGTAAAAGGAAACGTGATTCATCAGACCAGGTCACCTTCTTCCATTTCTCCGTCGTCCAGTTCTGATGCTCACGTGCCCATTGTAGGCACTTTCAGCAGTGGACAGGGGTCAGCACAGGCACCCTGACTGGTCTGCGGCTACTCAGCCCCATTTGCAACAAACTGCGATGCACTGTGTGTTCTGACACCTTTCTGTCAGTAACAGCATTCACTTTTTCAGCAATTTGAGCTACAGTAGCTCGTCTGTTGGATCGGACCACACGGGCCAACCTTCACTCCCCACGTGCATCAATGAGCATTGGCCGCCCATGACCCAGTCGCCGGTTCCCCGCTTCTCCTTCCTTGGACCACTTTTGATAGGTACGGACTACTGCAGACTGGGAACACCCCACAAGGGCTGCAATTTGGCCCTCGCCAAAGTCGCTCAGATCCTTACACTTGCCCATTTTTCCTGCTTCTAACACATCAACTTTGAGGACAGAATGTTCACTTGCTGCCTAATATATCTCACCCACTGACAGGTGCCATGATAACGAGATTATCAGTGTTACTTCACCTGTCAGTGGTCATAATGTTATGGCTGAACAGTGTATATTTAAATGTCATGCTTTACGTTGGACTCAGGCACAGACGTATACAATGTTGCCCCCCCCCATACCCAAAATGTATTCTCTGCACATCTGAAATTGTGTATTTGCACATGCAGTAAAACATTTCAAAGTGGAAAGTACATAATTACAACTTTATGAACAGCTATCCTCTCACCCCATCCAATGACGCATTCGAGCCCTAGGGGAGAACTCCTTTGCTTTCCCTCCAAACCGTTTCAGGGAAGGACCGCAAGGACATTCCCTAACAAGTAAAAGAAAAAAAGTGCATTTACATTTTAAAACCAGTTGGTACAATGATATATTATCACTGCAATTTCTATATTATCACTGCAATTTCTACACTGACCACAACTTTTGACCAGGGAGCATATACAAGAAACAGGTTGACATTTTACACACACCTAGCACGAAGGGCCTCCCACTTCAGAATCTCCTGCCATGCCTGTTCATTGTTGGTGTTATGGATCTTGATGATGTTGGACATATCTTGCTGGCCTAGATCATCTTCCTTCCATCGCCACCTGGTGTTTGAGAGGGAAACATGGCAAGTTAGAAACCATTTCTGCCATCTCAATTTGTAATCTAATGTTTACAACAAAACCAGAGCATCTGCACTTGTGTCTGTAGAAGGAAATCTTCCCAGTGCTACTCCTTTAATTTGCGCTTTAATATGACTAGTAGGGTAGTAAACTGAGAACTTACAGTCTAAACTCAAGCTAACAATATGAAAACCTTTATTTGGTGTTCTTTTCAGTCCCAGACGGAACACATTTCTACACTATTCAACTGTTTTAGTTACATGAAAAAAGGGATCAAATGAGACAACTGGGGGGACGATCAGCGCATGATGACTGCCAGAGTGGAAAAGTTTCCAGGACACTGTGGTCGACACCTCTACACCAACCATAGGTCCAACTGGACCACAAAGTCAGACATCCACTTAACGTCCCATCTGAAAGACTAGCTCATGTATTTCAGCCATACCCCTCGTAAACTGCATTACTGCGGTAAGGCATTAGCCTGACATCATCCATGTAGCCTCACCCCTTCCTGAGCATAGCATTCCAGAACATCTGTTCAGAGGGGTAGACCCAATTCTTATCGGTCCCAGACCGGGGAATGGTGGACTCCTCTCTGTTGACTGGCAGAGGGAAGGGTTGCTCTGGAGAAGGAAGCTGGTTGGGGGGAGGCATCTGTACAGGTGGATGATATGTTTAAATTAAGTCTTAGCTTGTCATTAGACTCAAATTGACAGGTTAAAACAAAAAACGCCACATTTCAGCACTCTGCCAAATAAAGGGTTATTCATTTTTCTCCATCTATTCTTCTTTTGAACAACTCAAATACACGGACTTTCCCGACATGCCTTTCACACAGAACGCCCATCAACCAGCAGAGGAAAAGCCAGGTGACCATAAGAGATGTTTAACCAAGAGCAACCTGCTAGCTATGCTGGCAGAAGTAAACAGGTGTACACGTACAGGCTCTACCAGTGTACTGACCATGTTAGCAGGGTCGATGTCAGACTGGCCCTGTCCAGCAGCTGCTGCCTTCATGGGACATCCCACAAACTCATAGGCCCGGTCCTGGTGCACTGGCCCAACAGCAGGAGGCGTCACTCCTGTAGGGGCACCGCCCTGGTGCACTGCCCCGACCGTGGTTGGTTTGTCTCCTGTAAGGGCACTGCCCTGGTGCATGGGGCACCCGGATGGAGGGGCAACTACCCAGGGGACAGATTTAAAAATCCCATTTAAAACGTAGACTTAGGGAGTAGGGTTTTTTCCAAGTCAAGTATGCCACAGGAATAACTCATGCCCCAAAAAAAGATCCACAAAAAGATGGCTCTTCTCATTCTTCTGACAACATGGCAAGTAAAGCTCAGGAAAATCTCAAGAAAAGTGAAATGGACCAGATACGCATCGGCCGGCCTTGGTGCAGAGATGGAGCCTACCTTTGACTGGTTCCTGTGCCTGGTGCATCGGACAACCCTCGGGTGGCGCCACACCAACACCGAATGCTGGAGGGGGTGTGGCCACTATAGCTTGGGCCTGGACTGTGGGTGGGGCAGGACTGGACATTGTGGCACCCATCCTGACTGACCAGCCTTGTCCTAGCCCAAAAAGACAATGTTAGCTAGCTAGTCCTAGACAAAAAAGAAAAGTACTCAGATGTAGCTAAGTACCATAGGGCTTTAACTTCTCAAAATAAACCATTGTTTTTATTTCAGTGACTAGCTATCGACTTTGGCACATCACCCTGAAACGTATTTATTTGAACATTCATGCTAATAATGGGTAATAAGGTCTGACACCTGATTACATTAATGACATGCTAAACCCGTACTGCACTGATAGGCCTCTCAGATCAGCTGAAAAAGGACTTCTGGAGGTTCCGGAGTCTAGACTGAAAAATAAAGGGAACTGGGCCTTTGCTATACGGGCCCCTAGACTCTGGAACAGCCTACCACAGAATGTCAGAGATGTTACGTCAGTGCATTCTTTTAAATCTTACCTAAAAACTCATGTTTATAAGATGGTTTTCACTAATATTTTATCATTGTGTTTTTATATTCTGCTTATTCTTTTTACTTCCTTTTAACTTCCTTTCCTAGTTTTTAAAATAATATATACATATTATATTATTTTAATGTATTTTTATTTCTATTTTTATTATGCTTAAAGCACTTTGTAATTGTACTAGAAAAGCGCTATACAGATAGTTATTATTGTTACTTCTACATTCTGTTCAAACTGATGGCAGGTTACAAACAGATCAATAACATGAAATCCACGATCAACCAAATATTAATGTTTCGGTATACCAAAACTGTTTTCCAATGAGGCATTTCAGTGACTAGAAACAATAATTACCCAACACTGAACCCACTGATTGGAATAAATAATTTCTAGATCTTGTGGGAATGCCTCTATTGATGGGAAATACTGTTGTTTTGTAAATACTGATATGGTAAGGTTTGGTTGATCACGATTTCATGCTACGTTCTTTATGCAAAAAGGCACTTCGGTTGTGGTACATGGCAAATACACCACAGCTAAGATTTATTCTTAAGAACAACACCGCCTACAGTACCTGGAAACAGCAGGAAGGTGAACTGCAAACAAATCACTCAAGGGGTGGAATAAAAACATAATTTCAACATGCGCGTCAGCTCGCGGTTTAGAACTAGCCTATTATTTTATGCTGACATGAAACCTTACATCACACTCTTTACTATTCTAAATACATTGGTAATCGGTTTATAATACCATCAGGGCACCTCTGGGTTTATGATATTTTGCAAATATACCACGGCTCGGTCAAGTGTCGTATCCAGAAACAGCGCGATGCGTCGTGCCTAAGAAAAACGTTCAGCCTATATATTGCCCACTATGCGTAATGGAAGCAGACATTGCGGGGGAAACGCCAGTCTAAATCATTATTTTATAGGTTAAATATCTAATTTGCAGGAAACTGGATTGTATCAAACGTAGATGGGAAACAAACTAGGCAGCTTACAGTACTAGATAGTTATGGGTAGGTTTGGACACACTACCCTGCCTTACCCTACATTATCTTCAAGGTCTGTTACCGCTAGCATTTATACAGCACACTAACATATGTGCTGCCGTGTGTATGCCTGGAAAAGGGTGCTACTATATTGCAACTAACTTAAATTAACAACGGCATGGGTGGAAACTGCCGAAGGTGTTTCAAAGTCGTTACACATGCGAGGAAACGTTTGCTGGTATTGTAGGTAACCAAAAAACATATGCAGTTAGTTTACTAGTAAGGTTAAAATTATTAGCTGGGTACGATAGCTATCCAGCAACCTTCCATTTATGGTAAGTTTAAAACGAGATGCCATAAAAAAATGTGTCCGGTTATCAGGTTACCATTCATACCAAAATTAATCGTACATATCAATCATACAATCAATTTAATACCAACCTCAAGTGATAGCAAAGTATCCCCAATGTCAAGCACTGATGTAAACGTGCGGCCGTTTCCCACAATGCAATTTGTTCTTCCTTGGTGGGATTTTACAGCAGTTGGCATCCAAAAATATTGCTGCACTATCGCCACCTACTGTGCTGGAGTGTGAGTCTTACAATGATTTGGGGAATTATCTAAAACAGGGGTATTCAAATCTTACCCTACGAGGGCCGGAGCCTGCTGGTTTTCTGTTCTACCTCATCATTAATTGGACCCACCTGGTGTCTTAAGTCTGAATAAGTCCCTGATTAGAGGGTTGCATTGAAAAAATGCAGTGGAACTGGCTTCGAAGACCAGATTTGAAAACCCCTGATCTAAAGATTGGTTTAGGCTTTGTCATAATGTGGGATTGTTTGTAGATGGATGGCAAAACAATTGCTAAATCAATTATGAATTCAGTCTACATCACAAAAAAATGTGGAGTGAAGGGGTATGAATATTTTCCAAAAGCACTTTAACTTGTTCTTTTTAAAATCATTTAAAACTTTAAAAAATCGACTTCTTACTTTTGTGGTCCTGGCTTAATTAATTCTAAGTTACATTTTCAGATAAGTAGCTAGCTAGCACTCATGTGGTTTTTAATATCAATATTTTTTCTTAGTTGTAGTTTTGTAATTGCCTAAATCAAGCAGACAACTAGAGAATTGCACTTGAAAATGCAAATGTATAAAGGCTGAGGCACACTGCTGCGATTGTAGACCTAGCGAACACTTGGCGCTCATCTTACTTCCAAACGCTAACTCACCTCAAGCTGTGTTTTGTTGATCACCCATGGTTAGCACTTAGCATTCCATCTTGTTGAATCGCTAGTCACTAAATGCCAGCTACGAGCCGTGGGTGATCAACGAGAAGAAATCGCTAGTAAAAATCAAGAGCAAGACAAAGAGGGTATTTGCTTGCAGAAAACTGATCGTCTACTGTACACAGTGTTCCCAGCTAAGGAGCCAGTGTGAACATGAAAATCACTAATTGGGACGAGGTGCTAATTGCTCTCGCTCTGAGCATAAACCAAATGGCTGTATGTGCCCAAGCCTTAAAAAAACCCTCAGAAATATCACATGTTGTGGGGCAATAGCGTTAAGATAACATGCAAGCCTGCTAGAGGCTAAGTAGAACTAAGAAACATTGTACCTGCATTAGAGGAGGGGGTGACAGGATCCTTATCTCACTAGAATAGCTGGGGGCAAGAACAGACCCCTTTGGAATTCGGTAATAAACTGGCAGAATGCCAACAAATAAGGGAAAGACGCTAAAGCTAGAAGTCAATTGGTTGGAATAACAACAGGGAAACCCGAAGACGGCAGATGCCATGAAAGATGTGTTAAACAACATATATCTCATTTATATATGGTAGGAACCGCGCCCTGAACCATAAAATTTAGGGTAGGGGGGCTCATGCTATAAGAACTGTGTGTGATGTGATTGTGTCAGACTCTGTTGGACTGAATGCCACACTGTCTCCAG
>JACXGI010004030.1:0-57113 GCA_016801175.1 Esox masquinongy
ATCAGAGCAACCTGGGCTCTCATAACACCTGAGCAGTGCCACAGACTGATCGACTCCATGCCACGCCGCATTGCTGCAGTACTTCAGGCAAAAGGAGCCCCAACTAAGTATTGAGTGCTGTACATGCTCATACTTTTCATGTTCATACTTTTCAGTCGGCCAACATTTCTAAAAATCCTTTTTTTGTATTGGTCTTAAGGAATATTCTAATTTTCTGAGATACTGAATTTGGGGTTTTCATTAGTTGTCAGTTACAATCATCAAAATTAAAAGAAATAAACACTTGAAATATATCAGTCTGTGTGGAATGAATGTATACATTATACAAGTTTCACTTTTTGAATGGAATTACTGAAATAAATCAACTTTTTGATGATATTCTAATTTTATGACCAGCACCTGTATACCGTGGGTGAGAAATGTTTTTGTCCGGCAAAACTATCCAGTGGTCCTATCATTCATAACACACCGAGGCCCACCACTGGGGTGTGCTCGGTTAAGTGTGAAACGGGGAGGAAAAACGTCAATGTCGTCAATAGATCCGCGGCTCAATTTCCTCGCCTCCTCTCCTTCACCCGATACTGCACTGATCTTAATAAAACACATGACAGGGAAAAGCAACATGGAGGACACCTGCCACGAATGATAAGTTGCTCTGGATAAGAGCATCTGCTAAATGACTAAACGTAATCTCCCATATCCATTTCTTTGACGCTTTCTAATATTCTTGGAACAGAGGATTGTTTTAACAAATCCTCACGTAGGAAAACTTTTCGGTAATTAGTTGTGAAATAATGGTGTGGACTAGAGCATCACATCCACTATTCAAAACAAATTACGGAGAGCTGCTGCATTGCAAATGCATTATTCATCGCATTCTGACTCACAGCGAGGCAGTTGGTCGGGTCATTTGTATTTCTCTCTGCATGCATTTGAGATAACGCAAACATCCACTCTCACTCTAAATGTCAACATTCTAGAAAAAATTAGACCTTTCCGGTTAAACAACTGAAGCTTTATGATACCTGGGTTAGGGTCTGAGAGAATATTTTGATCTGCCCTCACATAATTATTTACTCAGAAGTTGTATTTTGAGTGAAAACACAAAGAAAATGAGGTGGAAGAGAAAGACATAGGTAGAGGGGAAGAGTGAAAGAACAGATAGGAAGACAGAAAGAGAAGGGCAAGGGGATACAAATCCAAGAAAGCAAGCGGTAGAGAGAGACCGGCATGAAGAGAGGAGATAGATGGGGCGAGCAAGAGGTATATTGAGACCGAGAGTGATTACCGGGAAACGAGAGGAGTGCAAGAGGAGAGGAAGAGTTTCAGCCTTCTTTAAAGGAATAGCCTACTCAAAACAAAGCTGAGAGACGATGTGCTGTGAAAGGCAATGTTGTGATGGAGCTCCAATCTGACATAATAGGCTGTCAATGGAATTCTGGCCATATGTCTGGCTGTGTGAACCCTTTTTTGCTCAAACCCCAATAGTGGTGATATATGGACAGTAGCCTAAAACAAAGATTTAAAGTAGGCTTGCAAAGGGGTTGTTTAATGATCTAATTTACAATAATATTCAATAATTCTGCAAAGTAGCATATAATCTATGGCAAACTTTTTATTTTGTACATTTGGAATGAGATTAAAATGTCTTTGATAATATGAAGTACCTAATTATCTAATGGGTGTCTTAAATGATGTAACATTTTTGAAAGTTACCTAAATTCTTGTAATATACCCTCACTTTGCAACCCAAATTTTGAGCAAGAAAATCCAGTAAAATATTATATACACTGTATCATACTGATTTCCTTGTACATAATTCCTGAATTTCAAATAACATTCTCTCTTTACCCATGGCAGACAAGTCTTCTTGAAAATCTAAAGGTCTAGGTCAACTCATTCATGGCTAATCTTTTCTTTAGCCACATGATTCCGGGTCTCTCTGAGGTATTCTGAGGTAAAATGAATTGTCATCGGCTCAGCAGATCCATTTCATGGAGATTTACATTGAGAGCTTTTCTTTTCCTCCCCATCAGTTATTCTGCCCCAGGCCAAAACCACCAGTGTGTCCATTTCAGAGCTGCCGGACATTTAATAGGCTAGCTAGCTAGAACCAGCTGGGCAGAGTTGGACTATTTATTTTGGGAGACTTTGGAGAGTAGCATAATAAAATCTTTTTCTTGATTCTTTGCTTCCTCTTCTTGTTTCTTTTTAACATGATGGAAGAGAAATGTGTCTTATTTGACAATCATTTCCATAGCACTTCACTTTACATTGGTATGTACCGCCAGCTAAGCCCAAGCGTTGTGGGCTGGAACTAAAGGATGCACCAACTTGACAAGCCCTTTATCAGTTTCCACTATTCAGATGTACTTTAATAGGGTACATTACATAGAATGTTTAAAATATGTTTAGCTACAAAAACCCAAAAAATAACAGTAGGCTTATTGCCCTTTTCATCCACCTCAGTCACCCTCGATAAGTAGGCAAGGTAAAATTTGTCCCACTGGGAAGTGCTTTTCACAGTCTGACATAATTGGATATATTTTGGGTCTTTGAGTTTGGCCTTTTATGTTTATTTCATAGTTCCGGGTTGATTTTCAAGCAATTTAAATGAAAAGCCTTTTGGGAAACCAAAACATTATACTTGTATATATCTTAATTTCCCCAATTCTGTGAATTTAAGTATCTTAACTATATTTATGATTCATTTTTAGGATATGGATGAAAAAGTAAACTTGCTGGTTGTTAGTCAGTCTCTAACATGACTTTGGAAGAATTTTGTCCCACTCTTTCATACAGAACTACTTTATCTCAACACTATTAGTATGTTTTTGACTGTGAACTCCTAGTTTTTTAAGAGGCATTCTAAAACGTTTCACTAATTGCTTTTCAGCCATTGTTATGCTGAATTGCTTTTGTATCTTTTAGATTGTTGTCCAATTGTTGTCTGGGTCAACCATTTACGGTTAAGCTTTAGCTCACAAATGAATGGCCTGACATTCTCCTTTTGAATTCTCTGATACTGAGCAGAATCCATGGCTCCTTCAACAATGGCAGGTAGTCAGTGCCGGCCCTAGGCTTTTGGGGGCCCTAAGCAAAATTTGGTTTGGGGGGACCTCTCCCTAGTGGTCCAGGGTTCGCAAACAGTCCGGGGCCCCCTGGCTGTCGGGAGCCATAAGCGGTCGCTTATGTTGCTTATGCCTAGGGCCGGCACTGCAAGTAGTCCATTACCAGAGGCAGTAAAGCATTTCAAAACATAGCACTACCTTTGACTTTTGACACAGTGTCAGTACTGTAGGATGCAGTGTTTGGTTTTCACCACACATAACATGAAGAGTGTCGATCAATAGTAATGTCGTACAGCAAAATCACAAACATGATGATTTTGTGAATAAGTCCGAAATCATCATGACCAGCGTGTTGTCAACACTAAATCCTTTCTGAAAGTGTGACATATTCTCTTGTAGCTAAAACATTTGGAATACTACCACTTTTAACTCATCTGTACACAGGACAGTTACAGTTAAGTAATTTAGCAAATACTCTTCCAAATCCAAATAGTTCATACTTTTCATACTGGACCCGCTTGGGAATCGAACCCAGAACCCTGGTGTTCACAGAGCCTTGTTCTACCTCCTGTGCTACAAAATACATTAGGAAATATTTCTTTGAGTCTAGACAAGTCTTGACAGGTGCTTTCTGGTGCTTTTTGGCAAACTTGAATAAACTTTTTCATCAAAAGGTAATCTAAGTATTGTTGTTAGCTTACCTTTTGATCAAAAGGTAAGCTAGGATCAAAAATGGGTAAAAAGGTCAGATGGAAAAAAATGAAAAGAAGAAAGCCTAGGGCCGGCACTGACTACCTGCCATTGTTGAAGGAGCCATATATTGTTTTATAAATAATATAAAACAATATTTGGTAACTGTTTTGCCATGTTACCTGTAAGGTTTACAATGTGTTTCTGCGCACAATAGCAGTAAAGGCCAATTTCACAGTAATTTCAAATCATTTTAAATGCATTTTTGGGTATATCTACACTGGATAACATTTTCTACACACGCTTGTAAATGCAACTTTTGTTAGAGTAAAGGCTGAAATCTAGACCAATCATGTCAGGCCTTTTTACACATTTAATAAGACTATGTGAACAAAAATTGATAACTTCTCAGAAAAACTATAAAAAAAATGTCAATGATCAAAGGCAATTACAGTTTTTAACTTGGTAAAACAATGTTTTTGCAGCAACAACACAAATACTTTTATCTTTCTTTTGAATGAAATAGTTTTACAAGGTAAAGTCTCCCAGAACCTATTGTCCTTCAGTAAGACTAGTGCTTGTAGTGGTGGAGGAGTATTTTGATGCCGTCACACAATGTTATCTAATTTAATTCTCTCTCACTCATTACTCTCAGGAAATATTATAAGGCGTGTAGGTAGCAGTTGGCTTAGTCATAATCTTAATATCGACTACAACATAAAAGACAACATTCAGTAGGCAACAAAACATTCAATGGCTTTTAGTCCTGCACAAGGGGTTTAGCTTACTTGAAAGAGAGTAGGTGATAATTAACATCAGGTGAAATTGAAAATCGCCATAGTGTCCATAAGGCAGCCTAAGTCTCGGGCACTATTTTCTAATATGGAAGACAACATTGACTAGCCAAATAGTTCTACTACTACAGTATGTTGAATATACAATACCCACCACCAGATCCCCCTCTTCATCCCTAATCCCTGAGGAGTTGTCTTACGTTTATACACAAAAAAGGCACATTTCGGACATGATTTGCATGTCTGGATCAGTAAATTTGTAGGACCTTGCAGAAAGCCACCATCCTGGCCGACACACATTAATGAGACGCTCAGTTCTCCTTCTTCATAGACATACACTACTGTTCAAAAGTTTGTGGTCACTTACTGTAGAAATGTCCTTGTTTTCAAAAGAAAAGCTAATTTTTTGTCAGTTAAAATAACTTCAAATTGAGTGGGAGACCCCGGTGCCCAACTGAGCAAGAGGACAACTACATTAGAGTGTCTAGTTTGAGAAACAGATGCCTGCCACAGGGCTTCAACTGGCAGCTTCATTAAATAGTACCCACAAAACACCAGTCTCATAGTCAACTGTGAAGAGGTGACTCCGGGATTCTGGCCTTCTAGAGTGAGTTGCAAAGAAAAAGCCATATCCCTGACTGGCCAATCAAAAGAAAAGACTCTCAAGTCTCTCAAGTCTCAAGTCTCTCAAGTCTCAATTATCAGCCTTGGAACAGAGCTCCTATATTTGACTATCTACTCTAAACAACAGACAGCACGATGAAATGGTCCAAATTGAATGTCAGACTCTTCAGAAATGAGCGAGTCTGAGAGAGATGGAATTGTAGATTCTCTGAGTTCAAGTGCTGTCCTACTGTTTGGCACAACATGTATTTTTTTACACACATTCATTTTACACTTGTCTTGATTTGATTTGGCAACTCGTGCTACAGGATGTCTCAAAAACCACTGTTAACAAAAATCACACTGTAATAAGCAGGTGCTCTTCTTCTTCACACTTCTGCTTTTTAAGAAAAAAAAAGAAGCAAAACATACAGTATTCCTCTGGAGCCATCTGGTCTTATTCATCCCCATACTCATTTGCTTTTCTAATAAGAGGGTATTGTCTCTGTGATTTAGAAAGCTTAGGGAAGAGAATGCCCCTGGGCGTAATGTATTTGCAATCCTCCGATCTGGCCATTGGTGTCACATTGCATTGTTTTGATAATCAGTGCCAGGATTGGAGGAGCCTGGTATCACCTCAGCTAGGCAGTCGTCAATGACTGTAAGTGGGGTCGGTGGTCTGTTGGTGTCCCTCTCAAGGTCTGGAACTATGACAGGCGAAGTGGGTATAAATATTTCATGTTTTGCTGTCAATTTGCAGGGTTATCTTTGGACTGGTAACCCTCTGTCTGTCAGTCTGTCCTGTCTCGTCTGGTATCCGGATGGATCTGTGGAATGATCGCTAAATTCACTGGTGTCCTGTTGGATCTTAGGAGGACCAGAGCTTAAGGCACAGGTCTCAGCCGATGACTCCTAGTCTTGGGCCATCGAAGCAAATTTCGTAAAAGCCTTTTTTTTCCTGATCAGTATGTGTTCATTTAAAAAAAAATACACTCCATAACATTGAAGTGAACACAAAAAAAAATGAATACAAGGAAAAGTAACAACATTGTATTGTGTTTTTAAAGCAAGAATGCCAAACTGAGGCAAATTGCTTGTATTTCATTGTGTGTTCTTTTTCAAGTAATTCTGTTGTAAAATCTCCTCAGCTTCTTGCATGATTTGCCATATCTCGTTTTGACTTTGGCAACTTTTTATTCTTTCTATGTTCAACTTCTCCCACACAGTGTGAATGAAGCTTATATCTGAGATTGCCAATTTAACAGCGTAAATCAGCTCCAACTATAACTTAATAGTCTTTGTGGAGTGTTTGGGGTCAACAGCATACTGAAAGATAATGTTTTTGCCCATCAGTCAAATATTCTTCTCACGTCTGAAATGTGTACTTTGGTACGAGATGCTGAACAAGCACTTCTCTGGATTCCTTCTGTCCCTTCTGTGACTGTTTATTAGATGCAAACAGCTTTTGTGGTCTTCCACTGTGTTTCCTATATCTGTAACTTGCCCACCATCTTCATATTTCTTCAGGACACTTGTTCAATCTCAGCCATATCAATTACCATTTGGACAACATGAGAAAGCTGGTGCTGTCCATGTCCTCAAATTCCATGTTATGAAAGCTTAATATAGTTGTCATCTACCATGCACCAGGTGCCCTTGTAGGCATCATCAATGAGCCTGACACTTTGATATCATAATATACACTCACATTACTAAGCAAATTCAACCTCCCGGCCTTGGCCTTTTATTTATTTCTTCCCACTCTTCTTTGTCTTTTAACCTCACCCGTTCCCAGTCCCCTTGCCACACAAGGCAGGCAATGCGCTTGACCTCATCTTTACTAGATACTGTCTGTCAAATAAATCGCGCTGAAAGCACCCTTCAGGTCTCCGATCACTACTTTGTCTCCTTCACTCTTCCTCCCTCCTCCAACCCAACCCACTCAGCCACTATGCACTGTCTCAATCTTTCTTATTTCTCCCCTACTATTCTCTGTTCTTCTGTCCTTTCATTCTGTCCTGTCTTTCATCTCTCCAATCTGTCAAGCCCTTCTCTCATTTGTCTGCCTATTCTGCCTGTCGACCCTTCTCTGTTCTATTATCTCCCGGCCGGCTCGACCCTCCCCTATAGCTTTGCGGCTCTTCACTACCCGAGCACTTTGTTCTGCTACCTCTGGTCTCTTGGCCTTCCCACCTCTACAGGAGGGCAGGTCCTGCATAACCTAGACAAAGTTATTCTCTACCCTGGTTCCCCAATGATGGAACCAGCTTCCCCGTGAAGTTGCCTGATATCACCTCAGCCATAGTGCCTGCAGCGTGAAATAATACTTACAGTTATATCTTATCTGTCTCAAAACTAAACACAGGCACCATATTGGCATTAGAAAGGGTTTTTCCTTCAGAATACTAGTTGGCCTTGATCAAGGACTGATGTCTGTGACGTTAAGAAAACACCATTCCTAATTAGCTCCCATGTGAAACCTTTAGAAGGACTGTAGTGCAAACGTTAGAGATCTGTGTAACACTGGACTGTATTCAAGTCCATTCCAATGGATTGTTAATTACCTCAGACAGAGCCAACACAAATATGGAGTAGTATGCTGTCCATTTTAGGATTCCTGAATCAGACAGACTTAATAATTGTTCATAGGGTTAGTAACTAACCTAACATTGAAAACACACAGACCATCCCTTCAGCTGAGTTTCTGGTATGTGAATCACTTCCTTGGAAATGTCCACAGGTCAACATGACATTGCATTTAACGTCTTCCAGTAACCACAGCTATTTCAATATACAGGATTAGCTTTTCTCCTGGGCATTGTATCTCAAGGTCCTTGTTAGACCAAGAATGTGCTGTTTTGTAACTGCTTAACCAGCAGATGTATTCAACCAGTCAAATCCCTTTGTAAAACCAGGTGTGTTAGATCTGTGTTAGTGAAAAATTGCCACCTTGTGGAAGAAAGATTACATGTAGAGCCATGGAGGGTTGTTTGACATTTCCAATCTCAAATTCAACTCCACAGATCAGTCCATCTTCAGAGTGTTCATGATGTTAGTTCCTTTTACAATACTATTCCTTAATTACCTCTGGTGTCTCGCATTACTTTTGAAGCTCATTTTTATACATGAGATCATAAATATCTTGCTTGATTATTGCTCAATGATTTGTTACCAAATTACGTGAATTTTATACAGCATAGCTGTCAAGCCTTTTGACTTTAAACAAAACTGGTGTATTTTGTGATGTGTATTAGTTATTTTGCATCATATCTTGTTTTTGATTGTCAACGGAGACCAATTCTATACTTCTTTGATTAACTTTATCTTCCAGTGATGCTGTAGGGCTGCAATGAGCTGATTATACTCTTAAATAGTGAATACCTTTCCATTCTTACTTGTTACTTATGTGTGTAGCATTATTTTACCTTTCCTATTACAATATCAATCAAAAACAAGATGCATACAACATTTTTCTCTGAAGAAGAGAGTATAGTAGAGTATAGTATCAGTGAGTGTTGCCAAATTATTTATTCCTTTATATGTTCTGCCCCTTCTGGTGGAAAAAAAACAAGTGCAACCAACTCTATATTCCTTAATTTTGGATGAAAACAGGGATACATGTTAAATCCAACTAACATGCTTGATTTTATTCTGAAAAACAGCAACCAGTCCTTTCTTAAACACTGGGCATACCTTTCCTAATAGCCTGCTGAAAAAGACAGCTTGGATTTAAATATAATTTAGGTCTTATTGAGGCTTCAAGTGAGACATTCAAAGAGTTAATATTAAAGAGTTTTAGTACTCTACATTCAAACTCGTTACATAAAAGGGCTGTTGAATTTTATCTGGTATTCCATTCCATATTTAAATATTCCTCTTTTACATTACTTTAAAAAATGCTTCTTCAGGAGTTGGTAAGGCCCTTAATAAATATATATATGGACAGAGGTTTCCGCTCCATGGAATCAGAATACTATCTTATTTTGTAGGTTTTCACTCAAGTTGTTTCACTTTTCCGGGATGGGTACACCAAGCATATTTAATAATTTACCCATTTCAACAGGATACCACATGCCAAATGAAAGTTTTATCTTTTGACTATAAGACATATAGTAAATTTATCATAGTTGGATTTATCATAGAAGGAGGAGAAATGATCTAGGTCTCAATGACACTTGAGTCATCAGGATACACTGACATTTTTGTATCTTAACCAGTAATCTTTAAAAACAAAAACAAAGCACAATGGTATTTTATCACATGCAGCCTGCGTTTAAAACTAATCCAAGGTTGATGAAGATTAAATACTGGGACTATAATTATCTACAACCATCTCAGTAACTGGTACAACAATTAAAAGAATGGTTTAGTAAAACAATCATTTATCATAAAAGCTATCAACCATCCACCATCACTTACAGGAAAAAAACACATTATAACAAACTTTTTGTTTTCTTCTGATAATCATCCTGCCATAAAGCATTCTGGGAAATATGATAAATAGATCTATGTGGAACCTTTAGTGTCATTGACATCTTGACCTTGAAACACAACTACTACATTGAGAAGACTCATTGGTTTCTCATTGACTTAGAGCAATATATGTCAGAACCT
Source organism: Esox masquinongy (assembly GCA_016801175.1). Taxonomy (NCBI): domain Eukaryota; kingdom Metazoa; phylum Chordata; class Actinopteri; order Esociformes; family Esocidae; genus Esox; species Esox masquinongy. The sequence continues at coordinate 9,773 of JACXGI010004030.1, forward strand.
CTTGTAGGATGACCTTACATTTTATGATAACAGTCAGAGAAAGTCACTTTCCATTTGAGCTTAAAAACCAAACATGATTGGTCAGAGTACAAACATTGGATCATAATGCAATGATCCAATAGCTCCACAGGTGCATATTAATACAGTTCGATGGTAAAGTTCAATGTTTATGAAAACCACACTGTTGCCCACTTAGGTAAAGTTTTGTCAGATGTGAAAAATACATGACATAATCTGTATGTACAAGTCTGCATAAACAGAAAACAAAATAACAATAGATAAAAGGGCAATAAAAAACATGCTAACAAAAACCAGTGTTCATAAAAAAGGCATTTACATTATTGTTGCCTGATTACATTTCACATCATGTATTCATTTCATCAAGACTCAACACATTTTCATTTTGTCTGGACAGCTGGAAACAAGCCTCATCCATTATTTTGTTGCATAACCCACAGGCCATGAATGTTCAGTTCCAAAGAGGGCCATTGTCACAAAGGGTACATATAAAAAATTTATCTAGGGAGTGTTTGTGTATTGATCATTCTTAATAGCAAGAGGACCTACCCCACATCTTGAAAAGTGAGTTAATATTGCTTATATAAAATAACATGTGCATAGGGTTCTGGCCTGAGTGTATTTAAGGAGGCAGTGTTTGTATAGTTTGATATTTTTAGGTTTGTTTTTGTTAGTATCTCTTCTGTTTGTTACTCTCTGTTTCAAAAGCATTACTGTAATTTCTGAATCAATAAAATAAAAGGATTTGACTGAATCAATAAAATAGAAGGATTTGATTTGACTTCTCCACTTCAAAATGAATATCTTCATTTTTAATGCACTGCAGGAAATATCTTTTGGCATGGCAAATCCAAACCTGACATAAGTCACCAGTGTTGTCATGACATTACTTATCCATGGGTTGAAGGAGGCTGACATCCACTTAGGGATGGCAGTCAGAGATCTTCAACCTCTATAATGAAAAGGAGATTGCGGGGCCAGGTCTAAGAATCAGAGATTGGTCCAAAACCATTCCTGAATCAACTCTGAATGGTGCAACCTAACATCATCACACAGAATTTAATTGAGGAACTGAACGAGGTGTTCAGCCACAGCGTTGTAAGACCCAAGAAGTGTCTTATGTCTTACCAACCCATCTTCAGATATGGCTGAAAAAATGTTTCCCCCACATTGTCCAGGCACATGGAAAGTTGCTCATTGGCCTATGATATTGCGCCGACATTGTCAAGTTTTGGCCAAGCAGAAGCCTGCTTTATTTACAAAGACGTAATTGTGATGGTTCACAGCAGCTCAGTTTCTAGTTTTGACCCTGTTCGAGGCTATCTGATTTACTCCTCCGCCTTGCTGGCTGTCCTGCTCCATTGTAAAAGACATTGCCAGCGTTCACATGGTTTATATGGTTACCAGTTGTAGTTAATACTATGGGTGGCATGTAACAGGATTTTCAAGCCAATATTACATTGAAAAGAAAGCATTTATGCGGCATTTTCCCAGAGCAAGGTACAATTTATAGGCCCGTTTAATAAAAACAGGGAAAGCACACAAATGCTTTCTGTGAAGTTACACCACTGAAACCATCTTTTAGGTAGTCCATCCATGGCTTTACACATGGACAATGATTCCAAGGTTTGGTAAGCTACAGTATGTGCTTAACAGACACACTATAATCCAAAATGAAATTAAAAATCAGCACCAGATACAATGCCCTCCATGATTAGTTGTCTTGGTGAAGTTGAGCAAAATAAGGCTATGAAAAAATGTCAATTGGTATTACAGGATAAAAATTGTAATGAAAATGGGACATTTAAGCTTTTTAAATGCGTTGCACAAATCTTTGCCTGTGTTACATTCTCCCAATACTCAGTAAGTCTCCCATTAACATGCTACTCACTGTATACATTTACATGACCTCCAAAATGTTATTTTCCACAACCTGAAATTATGAACTCACGCTGGTCACTCAGGAAGGTATAGACTGGATGTTTAGACTGGAATTTCTATGCACCTGAAGGAATGCAAAACCTTGATTTAGCTCCAAGGCACCCAAGTGACCACAAGGTGTCGCTAGAGTGCAAGGCAGCAGTATTTCTTTATTAACCCCCCAAGCCCAGACGGGCCTGCCAATTGAACCACCTCCACAGGATCCCTGGCTAATCTGCAAGCAGGATTCAAACCTGGTATTGCAGGAGGAAGCTACCTCAACTCAGCACCATTCAAGGACTGCGACAATATGGTAAATGAAATTGAAAAACTCACTCAGCTGACAACGTTGAAGGGATTTTTAACCCACATAACAATGTGGTATATTTGTGTCCTCACCCTGTAAACAGTCCACAGCTGTAACCGCTTCACCCCGACCACACCACATGGGGCTTGAAGCAGCGAACCGTTGTCCACTGTCATCCACAAAGCGTTGTCACCATCGCCCATCCGTTGCTGAGCAAAGGGAACAACTACTTCAAGGCCTCAGAGTGAGTTAAGTAACTAATTAAATGCTATCTGGACTGACCGCTGCGCTAAACGACTAGCTGCTTCACACCCATTACAGTGACAAAATCTGATAGGAATTTATGCTTTGGTTTAGTTTGCCGGCACTGTTTCCAAATGCTAGCATTTCTGCATTTCTGGATGCACAAATCCTATCGAGGTCCACACACCTATATTATAATTGTTTTCATAGCCAAATTGTCCAAAAGTATCTGAAAATGATTGTGAGGCTCAACAAACGCCCTTGTACAATGCTTGAACATGATGCATGAAGAAGGCTTATATTGGTACTATTACCTGAATGGGATTTGACATGGTCATGGTAATGATATAATAATTGTATACATGTCATGTTAAACTCATTTCTAAGGGCCCTTGTTGAGCTTCGCAATACATATCAAATATTTTTGGACGATTTGGATAAGATGTGTGAAAAATGCTAGCATAGGTATGTGGATGGGATTCGTGCCAAAAATGCTATCAAGTAGAAACAATGCAAAGGAAAAAAAATACATTAATTTCTGTCCTACTTTGTGCACAGGCTGCTTACAGGGTAAGGTTACCAATGTACAGTAGATTTTTGTAGTTTGGGTGAACTATCCCTTTAAAATGGTGGAAGCTCTTAATGGCACTGCCCACGGTTTTGGCCACTACTGACCTATATCATTCTCTATGGCTCAAACTGATAGATAATTGCATGTCTTGTGTAACAAGGTCTGCCCCTTACTTAGAAGAGAATAAGAAATATCGATACTGGCTTTGATGGATCTAAAGTACAGTATGAAGGAAAACACTTTTTTGATAATTTCTTCTTTTTTTGTTTTCCTGTTCACAAACTATTTTCCTTATTTGTCACTTTCAGCTGTGATATAAAAGAACTACAAAAGCTGTCTGACCATTGGCTATGTAAGAAGGGTTTGGAAACTAGAATTTTGTTGTTGCCCTTGCCCAAACATGCATCTGTTCTCTTCATCCCTAAGAAGGCAAAAGGCACAAATCAAATGTGAAATCAAGCATACATGTTGTTTACATCTCCAATTTGCATTCCTTTTTTAATACAACCCCTGGCACAACGCATACATCAAACTGTTAGCTTTTGCCTAGGCTTGATATATGCTGCCTGTAATTACATGCTTAACTCAAGCCTTGATTTTCATGAAGATTTTACACAGCTTATTTTCCCATATCTTGACAATGCTATTTTAATAATTTCTATTAAAAAGAAATTACAGTTCTACTGGACCTAAAATAGAAGTACCAACACAGAAATACTGAGGCCTTCTACGTTGTTATTGTCTACAACCCCAGTCACTTAAAATGAGAATACAATACATTTGTTTAAGGAAAATAAATGTGAGAGTTATAATTTAATTTGGGCTGATGTTCCATTAAAATAAAAAAAAAATGCTTTTCTTTCAAAAACACCAAATTTATTTCAAAAACACAATCTACTTTTGAACATTCATGTAGATATACAGCTCTGGAAAGAATTAAGACATCACTGCACCTTTTTCTTTCCTTTCCAAAAAAGTTGAAAAGGAAAGTTTTGAGTGAAGAACAGAAGCGTTCAATTTGCAGTGGTCTCTTAATTTTTACCCTTCTGTTCCTCACTCAAAACCTTCCTTTCTATTTTTTTCCGGAGCTGTATCTCTATATAAAATACTTTGAGGTCATGTTTTCTTTGTCCATTAAAATAACAAATCAAATTAATCAGAAATACAGTGTAGGCATTGTTAATGATGACTATTGTAGCTGGAAACAGCAGATTTTTAATGCAAAATCTACATAGGTGTACAGAGGTGTACATTGGCATACGATATTGTTTATAGACATATATATATATATATATATATATATATATATATATGTATGTATATATGTATATATATACACTACCATTCAAAAGTTCGGGGTAACTTAGAAATGTCCCTGTTTTCCATGTAAACATACATAAAATGAGTTTGAAAATATAGCAAAACTGAATAGGAAATATGGTCATTGACAAGGTTAGAAATAATGTTTTTTAACCTTTTTTAACCTATTTAACCAATATATATACATCGATCAGCCATAACATTATGACCACCTGCCTAATATTGTGTAGGGTCCCCTTTTTGCTGCCAAAACAGCCCTGACCTGTCGAGGCGTGGACTCCACTAGACCTCTGAAGGTGTGCTGTGGTATCTGGCACCAAGATGTTCACCACCAGCAGATCCTTTATGCCTTGTATGTTGGGGCCTCCATGGATCGAACCTGTTTCTCCAGCATATCCCACTGATGCTCAACTGGATTGAGATCTGGGGAATTTGGAGGCTAAGACATCACCTTGAACTCGTTGTTGTGTTCCTCAAACCATTCCTGAACCATTTTTGTTTTGTGGCAGGGCGCATTATCCTGCTGAAAGAGGCCAATGCCATCAGGGAATACTATTGCCATGAAAGGGTGCACATGGTCTGCAACAATGCTCAGGTAGGTGATACGTGTCAAAGTAACATCCACATGAATAGCAGGACCCAAGGTTTCCCTGCAGAACATTGCCCAAAGCATCACACTGCCTCCCCTGGCTTGCCTCCTTCCCTTAGTGCATCCTGGTGCCATGTGTTCTCCAGGTAAGCGACGCACACGCACACAGCCATCCACGTGAGGCAAAAGAAAACGTGATTCATCAGACCAAGCCATCTTCTTCCATTGCTCTGTTGTCCAGTTCTAATGCTCACATGCCCATTGTAGGCACTTTCAGCAGTGGACAGGGGTCAATATGGACACCCTGACTGGTCTGCGGCTATGCAACAAACAGCGATGCATTGTGCGTTCTGACACCTTTCTATCAGTACCAGCATTCACTTTTTCAGAAATTTGAGCTACAGTAGCCGTCTGTTGGATCGGACCACTTGGGCCAGCCTTCACTCCCCACATGCATCAATGAGCCTTGGCCGCCCATGACCCTGTCGCCGGTTTACCGCTTTTCCTTCCTTGTACCACTTTTGATAGGTACTGACCACTGCAGACCGGGAACACAAGGGCTGCAGTTTTGGAGATGCTCTGACCCAGTTGTCACAATTTGGCCCTTGTCAAAGTCGCTCAGATCCTTATGCTTGCCCATTTTTCCTGCTTCTAACACATCAACTTTGAGGACAGAATGTTCACTTGCTGCCTAATATATCCCACCCACTGACAGGTGCCATGATAACGAGATTATCAATGTTATACACTTCACCTGTCAGTGGTCATAATGTTATGGCTGATCGGTGTATATTCAAGTGAATGGGTGAGTGGTTCAAAACTTTTGACTGGTACTATATATACATACATATGTATAATACCACAGACCATTCCAGAGGACAGGTGCAGTTGACTGGACTGAAGGCTGTTCAGCACATAGGAGTGACAGCAGTGATGTGCAGTGGAAGGAAAAAAAGCCCCTCCATATCCAGTGCTAAAAATCAGGGCCAGGGTCTGAGATACAGTCAGTGTAGCAGCATGAATATGGTATCATTCATCAATGATTGATGGCCCTCACTTCCAGCAATCTGCCCACTGTGACAATTGCAGTATGTGCATTCTTGTTAAGGAGATCCTACTTTGAGGCCACATCCGAATAAATCCGCTGTACGATGACCATATCAGGTTTCAGTAATACATTGTGCATTCATACCATGTCAAACCTTTATGTCAAGTCATTATTATAAAGTTCTCCAGTGTTTCGTTCTCATTGACTTTTACAAGGTAACCATGTCATCACGTAAAAGAGCTTAGAACAATATCCCAATGTGACAAATCGGCTTATCAACTGTCAGAAGGCAAGACCTTGGGACTCAAGAGAAAACGTTTAGCGATATCATTTTCTTCCTCAAGAATAGCTTTATAATGGATTCTTCTGAGGCACCAAACAAAGACTTAATTCCTACTTCCATTCAGCAGAGTACTTTTCAGCATGGCTTAGACTATGGGCTTATAACAAATTCCACCCAGGTACAAACAAAGACTTAATGCTTTGTTCTGCTAGGGAAAGAGCACTTCAGCCATGGTGCAGTCTACCCGAAAGGTCTCTGGGTCATTTTTAACCAATCAATGCGTGTCTCCTCATACCTTAACACCAGTGTCATGAATATTCAAAAAAAGTCACTCAGAGGACACCCAGAGGGCCAGAGGGAGCCAATCAAAGCCCACCATGAAGGTCAGTATCTATTATGTGCAGCTACTCTCATTAACATCCAGTGTGCCCAGAGAGCAGAAAATTGGCAACAGGTTGGGGAAGTTATATATTTAACACAGGATACCCATTAGCAACTTCCTAGGCAGTGGCTTTCTTTACCTGGGATAAGCGGAACAAGATTCAAGCAAATTAAAAAGCATATAACACATAGTAGCACTATAATGACATTATCATTTAACCATTTAGCAGGCGGTCTCATCGAAAATGACCTGCAGTTAGACAGTCTAGCGAAACAATCACTTATCATATGTATATAATAGTAGTATCATGACAACATCACATCCTCACGAGTGACAAATTAAAGGAAAAAAATGATTAAATGAGTGGAGGAACATAGAAAATACAGATTCTTCCATACAGGTGTACTGCATGACACAATTAAACAATTAACATCCCATCATGCAATGTGGCTTGTATTACAATGGTGAGCAGGTGACCTGGTTTATGAATCAGGATGGCAAGTGGAAAGGATCTAAGTGACTTTAAAAGAGTTCATAGTTGGGGCATGGATGGCAAGATCTTCAGTCACAAAGACTGCTCAACTGGCTAGGGTTTCAATAGGAACAGAGACTAAAGTTACATCTGCATTTAAATCATTGGGACAGACATCAGTAAATAGGTTCAGAAATTGTGGTCCAAAGCGAACATTTGATGACTGTGATGCTCGTGCGTTACTGATTTCTGAGAAAAAACAGAAGTGCAACTCTTTCCCAGGTGACTGAGAATGCCAGTGCAGTATGTGATCAGACTTCGTCAGCAGGAACAGACTGTCAAGAACTACACAGAGAGAGATATTATAGCAGGGTTGCAGTGCATAAACCCCTCATTACAAAGACAAATGCTCATTTGAGAGTTCAATGGTGCAAAAATCATAGGCACTGGTCTACAGAGATGTGGTTTAAATAACATGGTGAAATGTGTCACCCTTCGCCATAATGGGTATGAACATGATGTGAATCATATGCTATGACCTTCACTGTCAGAAGAAATCAACCTATTTCAAAGCTTATGGGAGATTGTGGACTGACGTTTTATACAGCGCTCTCCACCGCCATCATCAAAAAAACTATTGAGAGAATATCTTTATGAAGAATGGTGTACCATCCCTCCAGTAGAGTTCCAGAGACTCGTAGAATCTATGCCAAGGCACATTGAAGCTGTTCTGGCGGCTCATGGTGGACCAACACCTTACTGAGACACTTGTCGGTTTTTCCTTTCATTTGTCACTTGTCAGTATCTCTACATAATACAATAACCTAACACAACGTAAGATACAATACAAAATATGTCAAGATTTATCTGTCTCTTCACAGTCCCGTCATTACAAATGTGTTATTTATTCATTTTTTTCCCTTCTTGGTGTTAATACTGTCTGTCAATGACTCTTCAAAGACTAGTGCAGCCTATGGGGACTACAGTGTTCAGAACAGGACAACCTTTACTGCTGAGTGGCTTCCCTAACACGAACCCCACATGGTCTCTCTGTCTCTCAGGGGGAACAGAAATCTTGAAGAAGTCTTGAATTAAGTTCTTGGGGGGATTATTTCATGAGAACTTTCCATAACGTAAAAGTATTTGCCGTGGACCAGCCTTGGTGACACTAACTTGGTTTTGTTCAAAACATCTTCTGTTGCGAACCACTCTAACTGGAGAAAATTAGAACGGTTATACTTCTCACTTAATCGGCCGGGCTTTGAATCTTTTTATTGGAGCTTAAAAGTGGATAAATGACTAAAACTGACAGCACAATTGATGTTCCCTTGGGAGGAATGAGGCTCGTCTTACTTCGTCTAGCCTCTTACATCAAACTGTCTTATCTTGAACCAATGTTTAAAGGTTTCCGGTGTTGTTGATTTTCACCATTTATCTATACGTAGAATAATGTGGAATATATATTGCTGCCAGGAATATCTTATTTTTTTAACTGCTATTTTATGCTAAGAACAGGTTCTTATATACAGCGGCGACCTGGGAGCAATTTGGATTAACTGTTTTGGTTAAAGGACAGAGTGACTGGGTTTTTCACCCAGTGCCACTGACCACTGGGCTACCCTGGTGGAATGTCTAGCGCTGACTGACAAGCAGCTCTTCAGGGCCGGTTCTAAGCATAAGCGACGTAAATGGTCGCTTAGGGCCCCAACTGCCAGGGGGCCCTCTACCACTAGTGAGTCCCCGACCGCTATGGGAGAGGAGACCCCAGATGAAATTTTGCTTAGGGTCTCCAAAAGGCTAGAGCCGGCACTGCCTGTACTTGTATAGTTTTTCATTGTGTTATCTAGGCCCACACCAGAATTTGTTTCTCTAAAGTAGAGGAATGTTACGCCCTGCAAAAAAAGAACCGCACGTGACAACATAACATGAAAGGACTCATAGGACTTGTAGATGTACTCCTACAGACCTTCGCACATAGAAGGACACACGCAGTGTGACACCAATAAGCTATCACCGTATACCTTAAAAATTAGACTTGGCAAGTCATCGCTCTAATTGCCCTAAATTTATTATTTGTAGAAAGTTAACATATAGATATTCATGAAGGAGATACCACGTGTGATTTAGCCATTTGATAAGGAGTTTTATCCATAATCCAAAACACATAACCTCTCTGGAACAAAAACATGTTTTCTGCTCTTCGGTAAAACTCTAGCTTACTAATTTTATGTCAACCTCCAGAAAACCCTTTTGTCTTTTCTAGAACATTTCGATCTGGTTGAACACAGGAAACATTAGGCATTATATAATGCCTTAGATCAGGAGTTCCCAAACTTTTTTGGTCGACGACCCCATTTCGATATCAAAAAATTCTCGCGACCCCAACCATGTGAAGAAAAATTATATAATCGTTATTTTTTTAATTTGAGGCTATAAGAGTCAATTGTAAAACATTCTCCCCGACCCCATTTTCATATCAGGTGACCCCACATGGGGTCGTGACCCCTAGTTTGGGAACCTCTGCCTTAGATCACACACACATACAGTTCTGTACTCTTACCGCTAAACTTAACCATAACTCCTGAACTCTAAATCTAATCCTAACCTCAACTCCACTGATCCTAAACATAACCCTTCAGTCAAAAAGACATTTTATAAAAGTTAGGACTGAAAAGAATGCATGCTTATTTTTAGGTTGACTATTCTTTTCAGGAAGTCTGAGGAATTGTGTTATTTACAAGCCTAGCAGTGCAAGAACACACACACACACACACCATCCACCACATTGTTTTATTGTAGTCCACAGAGCGTATGCTACCATATGATTTGATTGCTGCCGTCTTCCCAGATGTACTGTGCATCCTCAAGTCTCCACCTCTCAAACACGAGTGTCTACAAACACTGACTGGCCCGCGTCTCCAAATTAATTGGCAATCAAGCCTCCAGATGTCTTGTCTCTTTCTACCTTGCTTTCTTTCCCTCCCTCACATCGTCTCCACCTGCCACCTTTGCCGCCCTCTATTTGTCTTTCTCTGCCAACTCTCTCTCACGCAACGCATTTGTAACCTTTCAGGATGCTAATGGTGGCATGGCGAGTGGCAGCAAATAGACAGATGAGAGCTCAAAGAGACCGAGGTGGAGTCGAGGGAAGGGAGGACAGAGAGGGAAAGAATAAGTAAAGATGGGGGCGGGTAAGTTGAACACAGAAACGGAGGAGAAATGAGAAGGAAAGAAAATGAGAAAGAGATTGACCGGAGAGAATGAAAGTGAGCCTGACCCTGATCCCCAGTAGTGTCTCTCCATCGAACGATTCTCCAGTTAAGGCCGGTGTTAACATTACCTTGACAAGATGTCGCAGTCTGACTTCGATAAGAGACAATATGGAGAACAATCTTTCCGTGGCCTCACACTGTTGCTCTGACAGCACGAAGGTGAAATGTAAAGTATTTTTGTAAATAATTTTTTAAAGATATTTTTTCTTGCCATTTTTTACTTCATTTGAAAGAGACATTTGTGAAAGATAGAGGAGAGAGTTGTTTAGCCCACGTGCCACAGCATGTGCACTGGGGACCGCAGCTTAGGCCGGCCAGTTTAAATGAATACGGCATGGTTCATTAAAAAAATACTATTTTATGTCAATTCAAAGTCAACTTTTTTATTGTAATATGAAAATGTACATACTCCACAATAAAATCCTTACTTATTTGTAGTTCCGAGAACATATACAAAAAGGAGGAATTTACTGGGAGCTAACATACAACACGTTTGCTATATTAAATGCATGTATATAATTCAGCTCATGTTATAAGATAATAATTCCTTTTAGATTTGATCATGCAGGGCTGAATATACAGCTTGCACAACCAATAGATCTCCAAGAGGAGCCCTAGTAGGTCAAGCCAATGACTTTTGCTGACTACAAGGATCGATACGATACTTGGCATTGTGTTAAAACCCACTCCTGTTTACTCTGTCTCTCGCTCTGTGAGAAAGGTCAAGAGATTGTCTTACTTGGTTGCTAAGAGGACAGAAGGGCAGATAGTGAGGTAGCCAAGCCGTAGAAATACTAACCTTGTCCAGAGGCTATTGGACACCTGTGCCGCAATCGTTTAAAGTTGGCCTTATTAGGAGTGACCCTGTCATTTTCATTGTCATCTTATGATTTAAGCTCATCAAAATACCACAGAAGTACTTCTGCTGTTTCATAGTGTAAACGAACGTTTATCAGTTTCAGCCAGTCCTATACGGAAATGTAATATATGGCAATATATGTATGTAACTTACAGTATATGTTTTATATGAGCATATATGTTGTAAATATATATTTGGTTTGATCAACACATATGTACATATATGTACATATGTCAGAATGAAATTGTCTGTTTTTATGTCAGATTGAAATATGAAATTTACATATATGATCATGTATTTTAAAATATATGTTAAGTCTTTTAATGGATATGGCCATATATTAGATTTCCGTATGGGGTCTAGTGTTACCCAGCCATTTCATAACACAATTGAGAAGCAAACAACCTAGAAGCCTACAACATTAAATGTAATGTTTCTTCAAGAAGATAGCTAACTGACCTTTAATCTCAGTATTCTAATTCTAGCGTTTTGAGTCAACCCTGTACTTCAGGGTCATCATCATTAGATATGAAATGAAATTGAAGTTGCGCGATAAGAACGGCTAGTTCTCTTCAGTTGAGAAACGTGTTGAAACGTGTTGCAACGGTTTGCCATGAACAGCGTGCCCCAGGTTTTTAACCCACCAGCCCGCCAGGCCACAGCAATCAACTTACCCAAGTGCTCTCGTCACACTCCCTGCCTGCGAATGTGCCTGAGCGAGGTGCGTTTGTGCTTCAACCATCCCTCCATACGGTTCACCCACGGGGATTTCTCCTCAGCGAGAGAAGTCCAAACACATTATGGTGGTTATGGCACAAAGAATGTGCTTTAAAGGCCTTTAGAATGTGAAGGCGCAAAGCAAACCAGCTCGGCCCTCTCAAGGTTCGTGTGCAAAACTCCACATCTGAGTCACTGTGAGGAAAGTAGCAGCAAAGGCCGTCATCGCGACAGGAGGAGACCGAACGTTCTTCAAACATAGCACTGTCACCTGTTTCATATGAAAGTGTACCGCATTTTGAAATACACCGTACATAATGTTTGATTCAAATCTATGTGTTGTAGCCAATATGCAAAATATTCTAAAATATTTCATTAGGCATCTTCAGATTTTTTAGTGCTCAGTGCTGTTAGATGGCTTATCTACACGTGTCTCCTTTCAGCCATGTAATGTCTGCTATCTGATACCAAAATCAGAGATTGCTGTTAATCTGTACTGAATCTCTCTTCCTCTGTATTCTGTTGTAATCTCAGTTTAGTTTATAAATATGTATTTTCTTCATTGTGTGTCAGGGAGGCAGCTCTCCTCCCCCCAGAGAGGGGCAGCTCTAGCTGAGCTTTTATCAGGCCTGGCTGCAAGATGGCTGGGTCCTCTGCTGCCACAGGCAGGGAAAGATTCCTCTGGAGAGGAACTTGAGGAACTACATGTTTATAGTGAGAGGGAGGAGTGAGAAAGGATGGGGGTGGAGTGGGCGACCAAAAACCAGACAGGTTCACAGCACCGGAGTGAGGATGGAGGTAGAGAGAGAACAAAAACATAGAAGAGGAAATTAAGCTTAAATTCAAGAGTGTAGCAGTGTGGCTGTACAGTACAAAGCAAATGACTGATCTGATTTTTCGTTTGGTTGGCCTGTAGTCTCTGTTTGGTTTCATCATGTCGTTGCCCGCCTCGGATGCACACACCAATGAACGCCCACACACCGCTGCAGTGCTGCCCGTGTTCAGGTGAAGCTTTAAGCGAACAGCACCACTCGAAACTGAACAAGCCCTTCAATTTGAAATAAGTAAATAAGCTCCCCGTGTTTGCCGTCTGTGTACCAAGGTTGCGTAACTGTCGAGGAGCTGTACTTTCAGGGCCGCCTGCTCTGTGTGGTGCTGTTTTCTAGCGTGCGTGTGTGTGTTTGTGTGTGTCAGCTCCCTGCTCTGCATGATGCTTTTTAATGAAGTGTGTATATCTGTGGGTCTGTGTCTATACAGAATTTGTGTGTGCGTTTATGTAACAGGTGTTGAATTTGAAGTTGCACAATGGCAGAAGATCAGAATAGGTTCCACTCCTGGCATTAGTGTACATTCCTTTGTTGAATACGTCGGCCCATTTCTCTAATCCCCCACCCCGAAACCTCTTCCCCATTTTCACTATGGGAGGTATGTCTCAGTGAAATTGCACCATGGAAATCACAGTCAATCTTCCACGTAAAACACTGATAATTAATTAGTACCGTCGCTGACGAAGTGGTAACCTACCTGTGTATTGGTCCATCGATGTATTTCAAATATGAGTTACTTTTCATCTGTCAATTCATTATGCACTATGTATACCTTTCCCAAGCAACTACTATAATTGAGCGCTCTGTTCAAAATGTTTGTTAGCTGAACTCCTTGCTAAATGTAGTCATTTTTTAAAGCAGTACGGGACGATTAAGATTAGTCATGTGTCCAACTTTCTCATAAAAGCGAGTATAGTACAGGATCACACTGTATCTACATACAATCCAGATTAGACTAAATCATCTCACTACCGAAATATCAGCTTGGATTTAACTTCTGACTGACTTTTTTTCTTTTGGAGGGCCAGAAAATGTGGGGACTGTCTGTGGAAAATGGGGACATCTGGTCACCTTGCGTGTGTTTGTGTGTGTGTGTGTATGTGTACGTGTGTGTGTGTGTGTGTGTGTGTGTGTGTGTGTGTACTGACTGCTCTGCATAGTACCCTGTACAAATGCTGCTAGTAACAAGGTCTCTCTGTATTTCTGTCATACAGACTGTGTTCCTACTTCTTTCACTCGCAATGAACAATGGCAATATTTCCACTCTTTGTCTCTCTGTATCTCAACAGATGCCTGTTCCTCTTGTCCTTTCTGCTCAGAGGAGAAGAAAAAGTCAATAGAAGCCCACATGAAAAAAATATCAGTTTACTATAGAAAAAAATATAGTACCACTATACAATTCCTATCACAGATAGCACATGCTATGGAGAATTCATTATTTAGCATTTGTCCAATAGGTTTCCTCAAAGACAAACCCCTCGCTTCTCTAGGATCATAACTCAACAATATAGTAAATATAACAGTAATATCTACAGTGAATACTGTAGTATACTTTCCCAAAAACACTACACATAAAAACATTGATTACAATAACAAGCACAGTATACTATACTGTAGTATACAAGAACATATTTATTGATATTTCAGTGGCAAAAAGAGAAGACGATAGTTAATGGAGAAAAGAAATTCAATAGAACCATAAATATCCCAAGAGCTGCAGGTCAAATCAATGTTGAACTGTTTGTCTGTGGCACAATAAGAGACGCGGAAAGAGATTGACCAGAACCTGAGGCGATATCAGCAGTGGTTTTACAGTGGTGTAATTATGCAGTCATACCTGAGGGGATTCAACACTGTGTTGACAAGATTCAGTATTTGGTCTCGTATTCCTTGAAGATTACATTAAGCTTAATTCTACAATGTTTTTCATGCATTTTACATTTGTTTCAGTTGTGATGTGGATGAGACTCATTGCCGTAGTTTTGTATAATTAAAACTAAAACCAGTCAAATGTGATAAAGCAAATAATTGCAGCATCATCATATAGCTAATGAGGCGACTGGCTGTTTACCTGAGTGTGTTTATGCTCAAACTGTGCTCACAAGACCTCTGAATAGCACAATCATTTTGACTGATGTCTCCTAATTATCAAGACTGGTAATGAGAAAATCATAGCTGCTTTGTAAATCTACTGTAGCAAGAAGGAATCTGATAGAGGAACAAACCGACTATCCAGGGCCGGCCTTGGCTAGTCCCGAGGCCCAAGGCAAGATTTGGCTGTAGGGCCCCTGAACTAAAGAGTACGTTTGCAACTGTAACGTTCATTTCGTTTGATCCTACTTATCTACCCATGACACGTAATGCCACGTTAATGTGATATCTAAGTGATAATGACTAAAACAAATGCTCTTTGAGAATATGCATTCCACATGTAAAAATGCATTCTGGGAAACTGTTTCATACAATATGATCAGGGGTCACTAGGATGCATGAGGTAACAAGCAGCATTTGTTTTTTCTGACTATTTGGACGTATCAAGATCAGGCGAAAACGGTTTTTAAACTGTTGACAGGGGTTTCAAGCCTGTGTGTGCAGTAGTTATTGGACCCACTGGATAATACAAAATGGAAAAGACAAACCACTGCATGGCAAGCAAATGATGTTCATGCCTTTACAGTGGTTTAAAGATCTCGGGAATCTGTCCAGCATGGTGAACGTGCTGCTAAAAGCAGGTAAATCAATGTTGCATGGCCTAATTACCATGGATGGGTAAATGGCATACCCAGAATTCAATATGCCTGTGCTGTCCAATACAATGTCTCACAGTGTATCAAGTTCTTGTCAGCTTGTTGTCCCTTTGGCTCCGTCTCACCACAGAGACAAGAGTGTGATGGGTCTGGGGATACCTTTGTAACCTGTCAGATATTTTCGCAATCAGGGCTCCGGTCTTGGATACTGGATACTGTGATGCAGATAGACGCCATGATATCAAAGACACGGGCAGTATTGACGTGTCCCTTGTCCAATGAAAACATTGCAATATTACAATGTGTTGGGGATTTGTTATGATGTGTTGATGATTATAATTATAGTAAACACTTGGCTGTCAAATGGATAATTGTCCAAAAGAGCAATTTGGTAACCAACTAGGAATTCTGTACTTCAGAGATTATACACATTTTAGAAATGGGGTCCAGTTTTGCCTCATGAGCACCAGGTTTACAAGAACTACTGGCTGAAATTATACAAACTCTCTGGACTGCATCTTTAAATGGCACATTGCAAAAATACTTTGCATTTGTAGTACGCATAAAATGTTATCAACATTTAGTAAAATAATTTTTGGCAAACATGTTGACTAAGTTAGCCCACGCAGCTACAAGGACACATGCTCGATTTAAGAACACACTGTAGCTTACGGAGACTTTGACTGACATAAAACAATCTTAAAGCGAACTATTTTGGTTTACGAGTGCGATCATGAAACCAAAAACCCAAAGGTGTCAAACTCCTTCGAACTCATTCCAAGGAGGGCCGAGCGTCTGCGGGCTTTCACTACACCCTTGTACTTGATTGTTAAATTAAGGCCACTGATTAGTTACACTGATTAGTTAGGGACACCCCTAACCTGGCTGTCTAGGTCTTAATTGGACACAAATTGAGACGGTATGTAAATCTGTCCATGAGAGATTGGCATCAAACAAGCTCTTAATGTATTGAAGTGGTGTTGCAGAGAGGAAGGCTGAGAATAATTGTATTATTTTCTCTCCACTGTTTGGCTGTACATGTATTTCTCCACTCTCTACTGTATAGATTTAATTCTAACATAGAATGATCCGTGTTCAGTGGAACAGCCTAGTTGACATGTCCCGGGAAATATTCTATTTCTTTAAAGTTCTATACCCAGGTAGACAGATTTGCAGGTGATATCAAGATGTGCTTGCAACACACTGATACTGGTGGGTTGGACAGACAAAAGCTATTTGGAGGGAGTCACACAAACACACACTGCCACACACACACACACACACACACACACACACACACGCTGTTTGTCCTCCGAATGACAGGTGTACGTTTCAGAGTGTAGTTTACCTCCTGCGGTGGTTTCATTATGGACCTAAAATGTTCCGCGGTGCCGTTGCAGAACCTCAACTCATTACCTTCTGGTGGCGCGGTGTGTTTCACCAAACGCACACGGCAATGATGAATACCAAGACCGAACAACTCTGATGTCATCCTGTTTCCCGCGAATAGGCAAGGAGAGCAAAATGAACTTCCACTTTGCGCCTATAAATACTTTCAGATTTTTTTTAAGAAACCGTATATTTGGCAGAGACGTGCCACAACAATCGGATCAAACAGGCCCTAGTCAGCGTAATGAAATAATTAGTATGCCAGTCCCTTCAGCGGTCAGGAAGGGCCTGTGTTGTATTTGCATGCTAACCGGTTCCTCTGAAATCTCCATTCTTTCAGGGGGCAGAACAATGAGCCCTTCAACTGTTGGAAAGCGCGCGCGTTTGCGCGAGTGTTCGTGTCACGTTATGCTTCTCCACCGGCTCAGAGCTGCGAGTGGAAGAGAGAGGGGTGTGAGTCTCTTTCCAGTCTCACCTTCACACTTCATTTACTCTTTTTGCAGTAAACAAACCAAGGTGCTGTTAGCTCCAGTGCAGAGCTGGAGGTTACTTTCATATCTGATAAATAGCAGGTAGTCCTGTCTGTCGGGCATGTTTGAAAAGGACAACACGTTTTCATCTACCTGAGAAGGAGTGTTTTATCATTTTGTCATTCAAATATTTGGAAATGATTCATGTTACCTGACTAGGCCATCAGGGAAATCACAGCCTATGTTTTGTTTGCCATGCTGGTTCATGTCTCGTTTCCTATTGAGGACTGTGTAAACAGACAAGTCTGTCTTGTCAAAGAGATTTTTTATCTCAATGGATTCACCGATGTTAAAAATATATATTTGATATAACCTATTTAAAATGTGTACGTGGCGGAATGTTGTGTTTGTTTATGGACGGGCTTGTTGAATGTACGACGATTTTGATTGGCTCTCCAACTCTCACCGCGGCCGCCTCTGTCAGGCGCTGTGGCTTAACATTTACCTCTGACAAATACATGTCAAACTGGAATGACGGCCTCCGACATAGATATGACTTTCAGGCCTGCCTCCACTGCTCGTCCGAAACCAATTGGCCCATCCGTCAATCAGTCATCCTCCTGTTCACCTCAGAGCCAATCATCTGATAGTTCATCATTCTGTTCCACGATCCGTCTATACTGCCTCTGCTATCTATCATGCGATAGGATGGATGAACATTATAATGATCCTCACATTTTACATTAAAAAATATGTCTTAGTCATTTAGCAGATGCTTTTATTCAGAGTGATTTACTGGAGCAGTTAGGAATACTTGCCTTACTCAATTGACAGATCTTTCACCCTGGAGATTTAAACTAGCAACATTTCAGTTCCAGTGACCTTTCCGTTACCGTTCCAACGCTGTAACCATCTGCCCAGCAAACCATTACTAACACTGTATGTGTTGTTTCACTGTCTGTCTCTCTCTACTTCCCCTTCCGTTATTTGAACTAACAGCTTTGGCGCTATAATAACACGGCAAGCTTTCCTAATCCTGGCTCAGGTACCCACTGGGGTGCATGATTTTATTTCTACCCAGCACTAATTAACACATATGATTCAGCTAATTAAGGGCTTGGTGATGAATTGAATCCGGTGCATATTGGACACGAAGTACCGGGTCTAAAATGAGCTGTCCTCAGGAACCTATGAGGCCCACACTGATCTCAGTGGATACAAGTTAATGTTACACGTTTGTCCGGGTGGGTTGCTTTGTTTAAAGCTTTAAATCTAACCATACTTAGCCATACTAGTCGTCTGTAGGTCGTTAATAGCCATTCAGTTCTCCCATAGATGTTTACGTCCCCCGGACAAACGAGGAATACGGATTCTCAACTCAATCATTTGAAGAACCTCTGTTCTCCTTGTCGTTCCGTCTTGTTGTCCAATCCCCTCCTCTCATAGAGGACCTGTCTATGGTAATTAATGAGTTGCCTAAGGGGGATGTGGTAAAATGGAAGCACCCTTATATCACCCCCACTGGGTCACTCCAGCACCAATTCAGCATCAGAGCATTTTGTCCTCCGTCTGATGCAATGTAATAGTCAGGCTATTTAAAAAGTGTGGAGGAAGAGCTGGAAATCAGCAGCGGACTGATACAGGGAGTGAGGGCGTGGAGAGAGGCTTTGGTATTATGCGATCCATTACCCACGATGGAGGTGACGGAGTGTGTGTGTGTGTGTTTAATGGTTTCAGGTTTGATTGAACAAATTAATTCATTTATTCACATCCCTTTTAAAAAAAGGGATGTGTTCGTGTCACGTTATGCTTCTCCATGATACATGCTTTTTTCCCCGTTACACTTCCTGTTTATTTGTTTGATGTTTCTGGTTGGGATTTTTCCCTTCAGAGGTGTTGTTATGTAAACCATTAAAAAAATGAATACTTTTTATTTACTTTTTTTATGAACAGCTCTCCGTTCTAAGCAAAGAGTGAAATGAAAAATATGTTGTTTTTTTGTCCTGGAAATAGATGTGGTTAAGTGAGGAATCTACAAAATCAGGATTGGAGCAAAAACGAATGAATGAATTACAGGCTTTTGTCACCCTTTTAGGTTTTAATATCCCAGCGAAGTACTTGGTGCAAATCTTCCACTATAAAGCAAAGTCTACGGGCGCATGAGAATTCGCACCCTATTACCATCCCAGAGCCCATACGTATTACTAACTAGGAAATAAGGGGAAATTCAGGACATGGGCCATGAACAGAGAAAGTATTCAGGGCTGTGTGCGTATTTCACGTCAACCATAACACATTCTCCCCCTTTCACATACATAGCATGATCCAGAAAGCATCCAACTGTCTGAGCTGTCTGTATTCCACGCATACACATTCCCCACAAATGTAACATGACTACAGTTTTATTAAGTTTTATAATGCAGCTTTTGTGTCAGTATGAAAGAGGTCATGATTCCCGCCATTTCACAGTTCCTGTAACCGAAGGCATTGTGCTGATGCGAATAATTCTCACCTGTTTTGCAGGTAAATAAATGAATACCTCCATTATTCAACACCTCTATCAATTGTTAACAGATCCCATGATTTAACACCTTACAACAATGTGTCAGTTTCTCACTGATATGTACTGTATAAAATGATTATCCAAATAAGTATTAAATAAGGCATCTGATAACCAACTACAATAGCTATATTGATGTATTGTTTGTGGGCATTTTGCTTGGGATTTGAACCCACTTCGAAAGCCTTGCAGCGCTGATACGCTTTGTGTCGTGTCACTTTGCCATTAGTACAGTGTCAATTCGACTCTGACCCAAACTAACAAACCAACGGAAGTCAACTTTTTTCCTCCATAACTTCACTCACGAGACGGAACGAACACGTGCGCCTGCCTGGGAGAATTGAACCTCTGCATTTCATGAAAGCTTGAACTCTGCCATTGGACGTGAGCAACGCGAGCAGTATAGCAGCTTTCGTTTATTTAAAAGGAATTCCCTAAGGGCTGAGAGCCACTCCGGACGGTCAGTGGCTCTGGTGTTGTATTCGGGTCATTCATTCTGTTAGGGGAGGTGCTCGCTCATCACATGATAATGTGATTTGCCCTGGATAGTGAAGAACGGTACATTCCTCCCACACCACACCAACATGATCCCATTCCATAAACCTTCTGAAGCTTTTTTGAAGCAAGCATAGCTCTTTTACTTATACTCAGGCTTGATTAAGTCTGCTGTTTTGTGCTGGTCTTTCCTTCAATATTTTTTAGTCAGCAGGTGCCCATTAAAACAGATGGTTGTGTATGGGACACAGTCAGTCAGATGGATAAAGAGGTCTATAGAAGCTGAGTGCATTCCAGGTTATATTGACATAGCCACCTGTTTCACCCATATGGTCTGGCTTTATCAATTGTTCTGCCGATCAATGGACAGCCTGTCACCTCTGTCAGAGAAATGCAGCTTAAAGTAAAAAGCTAAGTTCATGTTTTCTGTAAAAATGTTGACACCCCCCCCAAAAAAATCATATTTACAATAGGCCTTGCTAATGTCCAATCGATTCATCCTAAAATATTTACAGTAATAATGCAATAATGGTTTTATTTTGTAAAGTAGCGTTTTTGCAGCAAATAAAACAAAATAATTAAAACATAGAGCACACTGAAAGCAGACAACAAAGGTCTAGTAATTGTCGGCTGGTAATTGAAAAATCACTGGGATATTTTTTTAGCAACACGTTGCTATGGGTATGGGTCTCGGCCAAATGACTAAAATACCTTTGAAAGTTTTGATGTGCAGCATAGTCTTGTGCTATGCCAAGGACAGACTGGAGACATAATCGTCACTGGAAGCCACAGCCGCAGAGCGGCGTTACCAAGAGCCCCGTCACTTAACGTTTTTGGTCTGCAGGAAGATGGACACAAAAACCAGTGACTACAGTGACTTCTGACCAGATCAGAACTTAAATTGGACCCACCCTCCTTTCAATTCACAGCGTCCAGATAAAATAAGGGCAAACATTGGAAGCTGGAATCCCTTACATAGTTGATTAAATTATCTCCGTAATTATCACAGAGGCATCCTCTTCCCATCAGCAGATCCACATTAAGATCACTATACACTCAATGGGTCTGGAGCGGCAAATCTGCAGCTTCAGCTCAAACTCATAACTACACTACACTCAAAACCTGGAAGAATATCGAGCAACGATCAATAAATCCATTCAAATTTTATCAGATGATAGGGAAAAAACTGCAAGGACAATTGAGTACAGATTTAGACTTCTGGATGGAGTGTTGGACCAGAACTAACTACATACACTGTCTTTGGAAAATATTCAGACCCTTCAAGACATCTTTATATGAGATTTCATTTGTAGTCAAGTTTTAATAAATTGTAATTTTTTTTTTTTGCTTTGTTGTGTGTAGACAATTGCCAATAAAATAAATGTAAACGATCCTCAGTGAAACCTATGACACAAGTCTCAAGATTTACATCCAATTGAACATGTTTTTCGTTTGCAGAAGACAAGTCTAAAGGAAAAAATACAGCGCCGTACAGAAAT
This sequence comes from Esox masquinongy, assembly GCA_016801175.1. Classification (NCBI taxonomy): domain Eukaryota; kingdom Metazoa; phylum Chordata; class Actinopteri; order Esociformes; family Esocidae; genus Esox; species Esox masquinongy. Next base: position 31,761 of record JACXGI010004030.1, read on the forward strand.
ATTTAAACCCTAGGTTTAAACACAAACAGAAAAAGCTATATAAATATGTCATAGTGGTTTGTCAGCTCGATCTTACACCAGAAAAATCACACGAGGGCAAAAACCAAACAAAAGCTTAAGATGGCTGTGGTACAGGCCGAGCAAAGCATCTTGGGAGAAGATGCAGAGCAGATGCAGAGGATACCTAACCAAATACTTAACATAAGTGATTCATTTGGACATTTTATTATTCCATCCCAATATTTCTAGTGCCCTGAAATAGGGAAACTATGTATAAAATGAGGTTGTCTTTTCTAAATGGTGAAACCAGTGTGTACAACAATAGCCTAAAACTCTTAGACATGACGAGAGCAGCAGAAACAATAGGCGAGCAATTGTTTTTGTAACAACAGCGTGCCTCAAATACCGCAACCTGACCTTGGTGTGACCCAGTGAGTTGAACTCCGATAAGCAAAGAGTACGCTAATTAACTGAATTCAAGCTCATAAACACTTTGGGACTACCAAAACTCCCTCTTGCAGGAAATCAATCGGTTCGTTATAGAAAGCTGTGTTTTGCCACATCATACTTGATTTGGAACCAAAATGGAATTAAAAACCAGCCAAGTTTGAGAGATAAAACTATCCACCTTTGTCAAAATCCATGAATAGTCAATGACTTCCAGGAGATAGAGGAGTTCATTTGAATTAAAAACATAGTGGTGAATGACATTATTTGGGATGTGCAAAAACAGCACACAGTGTGAAAGGCAATGCAATAAGGATTACCTACCAAGAGCAAATTATTTGTTTGTGCTGATCATCAGTTTTGGAGAGATGGAGATGGCAAACTGTAATGAATAATGCTACTTTGATGCCTGGAAATATGGCTTCTTCTGACTGGAGACTGAACAAAGGATTCGAACTGATGCTGCCTATGAAAAGACATCTGAACATGGGACATTGATAAGGGACTGGTCGAGTCGGTGTGTGCAAATACGCCGTCATTCAAATACGCCACAACCCTCTCTCGGCTTGTCTGCGGCTACATGTCACTGTGTAAACGGAATCATTGTGTAAATGATTATGTAAAATCAGGCACATTTCTCTCTTGGCTCTCTCTAGTGTATTGTCTTTGTCTTTAAAGCTGACGAGGAGGACAAAAGTGGAAGCCAATCTCGATGCATAGTCAATAAGATTAATCACAATGATATGAGGAGGAAAAATGCACCACACAGCAGTATTTCTTGTAATTAAAAGACGGGGCCATGGAAAGGCCATGGCTGTTTTTTTATTAAAAGAATGAGGTTCAATTAATGACCTTCTGGTTGCAAAGAGTCCAAGGAGCTCCCATGGTCTTGATTTATGGTTAACGGCTGTTAGGAGGTTAATACATTTTATATAGCTTGACTTTATCCTCCATATGTATGCCTGTCTGTTTTAACTGGGATTTTAAGGTAGTAAGGTATCAAATTACTATATTACTAAAGCATGCCAGTCCGGGGAGAAATATTGAACAAGGCACAAACGATCCCCATAGCGCAAACTATCAACGCTCTCTCTTCTCATCTCTGTAAAATGTAGTAAAATCTTAATAAAACGTTCTGAATGCACTTCACTTAAAGCTATAGCCTGTGATTTTAAATAATATACATAATAATAATTAATGGCAACCCTCCAGTTATTTGACGTACCAATTCCCGTGTTGCTTTAAAGTGCCTATTAATGTGTAATAACCCCCTTAAGTCCCTAAGAATTCCTTTGTTTGGTGCCGGCCAGTCTCATCACAGCAACTTTAAGGGGCTTGGGAGAGTCAAAGACATTCACCGTCTAAAAGCACTCCTTAAGTCCTACATACAAACAAGTTTATAAGTGTAATAGCACTACGCATTGCTCCTCACAAGAAATGAATACATTTTAATCATTCATGTCAAAAGATAACTCAAAGTATTACATAGTGTCCAGGTGACAGTGGCTCTTAGACAGAAGGACAATGCTTTGTATACTGTCAATGCTTCAATATCTGAAACAAATTATCAAGGTTTAAAAAAAAGGTCAAAAGGTTTATTTGTCATTTGCAATAACAAGTTACGGCAATGAAATGCTTGGTTTTCAGGTAGTGGCTCCTTTCTGTGCTTCGTTTGCACCAATCGCCTAAATCAATGTAAAAAGGCAACAACAGCATCACGAGTATTTTTCATCACCCTCTTTAAGTTGCTGTCCATTTAAACCTGGATTATGTTGGCCATGTTCGAGCCAAGGTGTTCCATCCATTTATTTTTTTCCTTCCTTTTCTCCTCCCGTATTAGTCCATTACGGGGGTGTCTGAGTTTAGAGGCAGAGGATGAGGCCTGCTGATTTATGCCCAAGAGGGTCAATGGTTGCAGGGATTCACCCGGTGAAGAGCGAGGGCGAGATTGGTCCTGTACTTCACTGGGCTGACTCATAACCAGTACTGATTGGATTTTATCGCGCAGATCCGCAGAACCCCAGAGGGACACGGTGAAGCACATTCTGGTCACAATTATACAGCTCTCGTATTAAAGGTTTCTGTTTACCTGGTTACTCAGTTTTGACCTAGAAGTGAAAAGTACACTTCATTATAATTAGATTATGATTACTTTTTTTCTACAGGAGAGTGGATCCTCAGTGCATTACAGAATACTAATTTTGCCCCTAACCTTACACAGTACACATATGCCTGGGATAGCATCAGTGATTTAGATGAACTTAGTGGAAGAGAACATAGAATGGGAACTTACTGACCTACTAAGGTATTACTCATTTCATTTTAGCAAGTCACACCACCGTGAGGCAATAGGTACGGTGTTGAGGGGAGGTTGCTCGTAGGTTAACCCAATACTTATGCCCTGGGAGTTTCTCCTATCATTTTTGTATTGGCTGACAAACCCCGAGTTTGACACGTTGATCTGCTGGCTCTGTGGGAAGTTATTTAGGAGAACCAGTGTAAGAGATCCCTATTATTTTAAACGCGGTGAGGTCAGTTTAATGTCACAGGGCGGACAAGTTGAGTGTTATTTTAGTATGTTTTTATTTATTATGGATGGTTTGATTTAGGTTTTCTTTAGTTTTATGTATACACTATTCTTTAAATGTATAGTTATACAAAGTTGTTTGCATGTTTATTGATTGTCTTTAACACTCATCACTCAAACTTTCAACCCACATCTACAGGCTTGGGATTGGAAAATTGGACTAGAGGAATGAGGGTTAGGAACGATGACTTCAGTTTCAGGCAGGACCCTAGTCTATAAAATAATGTGCGAAATTTGAACACATTCTAAAATCCGTGATAGATATGATACACTGCTCAAAAAAATTAAGAGAACACAATCATCACAGTATAACACCAAGTCAGTGTCTCCCAGTAGAGTCTCAAGAGCATATAGGAGATACCAAGAGACGGGCCATTACATGAGGAGAGCTGGACAGGGCCGTACAAGGGCATCAACCTGCTCCTTTGTGTGAAGAGGAACAGGAGGAGCACTGGCAGAGCCCTACAAAATGACCTTCAGCGGGCTACTGGTGTGCATGTTTCTGACCAAGCTGTCAGAAACAGACTCAGTTAGGGTGGCATGAGGGCCCGATGTTCTCTAGTGGGACCTGTACTCACAGCCCAGCACCGTACAGCACGATTGGCATTCGCCACTGGCGCCCTGTTCTCTTCACAGATGAGAGCAGGTTCACACTGAACACGTGACAGATGTGAAAGAGTCTGGAGACGCTGTGGTGAACGTTATGCTGCCTGCAACATCATCCAGCATGACCGGTTTGGCGGTTGGTCAGTGATGGTCTGGGGAGGCATATCCTTGGAGGGTCGCACAGACCTCCACGTGCTAGCCAACGGTACCCTGACTGCTGTTAGGTACTGGGATGAAATCCTCACACCCATCGTCAGACCTTACGCTGGTGCAGTGGGCCCTGGGTTCCTCCTGGTGCAGGACAATGCCCGGCCTCATGTGACCAGATTGTGTAAGCAGTTCCTGTATAACAAAGGCATTGATGCCATTGACTGGCCCTCATGTTCCCCAGACCTGAATCCAATTGAGAACCTCTGGGACGTTATGTATCGGTGCATCCGACGCCGCCAAGTAGCACCACAGACTGTCCAGGAGCTCACTGATGCCCTGATTTTGGTTTCTGTTGACCGTTGTTAGGTCATTTTATTCTCAACGAATTGCACAATGTACAGTAAAGATTTTGATCTTCAATATATTTCATTAATCGAGACCTGATGTGTGATTTAAGTGTTCCCTACATTTTCTTTGAGCAGTGTATATAATTCCTAGGGCTATTAGCATATTACCTATTGGTATATATTGCCCAATATTATTTTACTATGTTCCATGCCAAGGAACACCCACAAGCTGATTGATTTGGACAGGCTATAAACATCTGGGTGAAGTGAGAGTGGGTACGGATTTAGTTGAAAGATGAGCTTACACTGCCCCAGTGGATGGTATTGCAAGCATCTTCCAACACCACGGGGACCAGGCAGCCTCATTTTTGCCGGACCGTGTAAGCGGAGCAGGCCAAGAGTGCCTCTTGTTAAATAGCGTAGTGGTTAGAGATGCGACCAGTGTTCGAGTCTCGCCGCAGACATAACAAATTACGCATTAGGATTTGTTCAGGATTGACAAAAACTTTGCTGGCAACAACCTTGAGTAGCAATGTTATAGTAAGCCTAAAATAAACCTGCTGTGACTATTTCTGGTGGATTTTCGAAGTAGATCACAACACCTTGCGTAGTAAAGGAGGAGGGGTTTCCACGATTCTCTCTTTTCACTTGACAAAATTGTCTGTTATCTTCACCCAGATTGATAGTTATTGTATCGATGTCATTAACGAATGAAAGAAAAACGAATGTTGTGCCATGAAATGAAATAGCTTTGGTGGTGTTAAGTTCATCTTCAGTCTGGCTAGTAATTGCTCAATTCATATGACTATTCCAAGTAGTAAGTTAGTAGATACTAGTAGGCCTATTACTGGCTAATAAAAGTCATACAGATCACAGATGCTATTTGTGATGGAAGTAAATTAAGAAACGTTAGTCAGTTTACCACAATGATTAATGGTGTCTAGCTTAATATTTAAACTTGGCGTGATGATAATGCATGACAAAATGATCTAATGTCGAATATACAACACTGGCATACTAGCTTACTATAAAACAGTACATACTTCCCCATCATCCACAAAGTATGTAGCCTACTTGTAGTACGTAGTATGTAGTACGCAATTTGAGATCCAGGAAATGCCTTTGATTTCCTTGTAGTTCACATAGCGTAGTGGTTAGCTATTCAACTTTTATCGTATGGACGACAATCTACAGTAATATTTGTACAAGAGTACACTTTAGTTTCCATTAATAAACATTCTGTTGCCCACGTTAGTTTAGCAACAATGTAAGGACTGGGATAAAAGTTACATTTGGAGACGATACAGAGCTGGATTGCTTAGCAGCTGGCTGTGTGGTCTTGTGGGATTATCCCAGCCCTTTAATGTACTGACCCCGGTTTGATTCCCTCCTCAGATATTCCAATTTTTGTCTCTCAGAAATATTTATCCACTCAGTACTTTTCAGCCGTCGCACAACAATATACAGCTCCGGAAAACATTAAGAGACTACTGCACCTTTTTCTTTCCTTTCCAAAAAAGTTGAAAAGGAAAGTTTTGAATGAGGAACAGAAGCGTTCAATTTGCAGTGGTCTCTTAATTTTAATCCTTCTGTTCCTCAATCAAAACCTTCCTTTTTGATTTTTTTGGAAAGGAAAGAAAAAGGTGCAGTGGTCTCTTAATTTTTTCCAGAGCTGTATATCCACTCTGTAATACCATGAATGTCATATATTTAAAAGAGTAATTGTATTACGTGACCTTTTTATATTTTTATTGTTTTCTGAAGAAATGAACCAGCCATGGAGTGATTGGAGTCATTGTTTTCATTATAGGTACTGTTTAGCTATTAGCTATTAGCTAATCTACAGTAATCCTTGTACAAGTGTACACTTTAGTTCTGTTAATATTTAGTTCTGTTATCCACATTATTTCAGCAAAAATGTAATGGCTGAGGTAAAAGTTGCATTCCTGCTGTTTAAACAGCGTAATGGTTAAAGACAGTCTGCCACATAAGAAACCACGGATTGAAACCAACCAGGGACAACAACATCCTTTCTAATCGCGGGCCGGCTGAACTAGGCTTGCCTGGTTCCTTATCTGCTTCCATTTTTGGTTAAATGGTGAACGGTTGACTATAAATAGCTTCAAGTAATTTAAAAAACATAGCATAGTCTACAAAATGATTCAGAATGTGTGGGTAGTTAGTGCGTATTTAGGTAAGGGGAAAAATTGCTGCAAAAGAGGGTTTATTTGATGTGTTGTTGTGACAGGCCCATGACAACTAGCCAATTTGCCTTGCAGCAATTCACTGCAAAAGTGTAAAACGTTCAAAGCATCTGATCAAACTTGCCATGGTTCTCTCTTTCTTTATTTCTTTGAGAGGCTGCTGTGAATAATACAATTCCAATAATTCCAATCCAATTGTTCTGTTTTTACATTATATCTACACACTATTTTCAGGAATTTGTCTTGCTGATATTTAGTGCCATTTTTGTAAAAGTTAAAAATGAACAAAAAGTCGACCTTACGTTACTACAAAAAGTCTACCTTACGTTACTACCAATAACACAAGAACCCTATGATGTGGAGAGCCCTTTGCTGTATTAAATGAGTGTTATAAGATGTAATAAACTGAGATGTAAGCTATCCTAATGCCAAATCATGAATCGTGTCCACAAGGCAAGTGAAAGAACTGTGCTCCACAGGCGTGTGAAAAAACTGGTGGAAAACTAGATTTCCTAGGTGTGGATTCAGGTAAAAATGGTTTCTGTGTACCACTCACTGACAGAGCTGCGTAGAAGCAACATGAGGTGATACAGTCCCGGTTCCCCTTTCTCCTCAGAGAGTGGATGTGGGTGGCACAGCGATTTAGCCCCAGATGGCTTACCAGGGTGACCTGTTCGGGTCACCAAGCACCAGTAAGGTCATGCTTCGCAGCCCACGTCGGGCAGATTACTATCACAGGACCGCAGCGGCAGGAAATGTCACCTTTTTCCTCTGTGGGATATGTCTCATTTCAGCTCCCACACAGATTATACATTAACATTTCTCCCCCCTAGATTAATAATGTGTGGAAATGCATGAGTTTGGTGCCAATAAGCTCATGTGAATATTGAAGATGACGTAGATGTCATTGTTATAATGGAATATTGAAATATGGACTGCAAAAAAGATCTATCAGACATGAGGGGTAATTACAAACGAATTAATAATTCATATAAAAACAATCAATCAGATGTACTGAACCATGTGGTATAATTACACTAAATAGTGAGTCCATATTGTATATCTGTATATTTCTTGGGGCTAGTGCAGGGTCCAAATGAAGTTGTCAGATAAACCAAATACCTTATGGGTTCTTTATCTGAACCTCTTATTAAGTTTGAATTCATTTCTAAATCCTAGAGAAAACAGCTCTGTATTCAGTATGCATAAGAATCGCAGTGAGTCCACTACAGCAACAGCGAAAATCCAAGAAAGTCCGCCACAGATGTGCACCCAAACAGGTCGGCCCATCCATTTTCCATTTTCACACTCGCCCCTTATTTACCGTCCCACTGGTCTCATTTACATTGTAATGATTAGACTGCATGCAACCAAAGTAGCATTTTTAAAACTGGTTAAACAGTCTTACATATATTCATGAGATTCCCAGGAGAGTCTTGTGGCAGACCTGTCAGTTTGGAAAACCTGCTGAGAGAAATACAAATAAGTGCAAATACCTCGTTCTTCATGCAGTGTGCACAAACAAGGAATCAAACTGCAACGCTGGTCCAGGAGTAGTGAACTACATTAGTTCAACTAGTAATTTAACTACATTTTGCACTAGCTTAGTGGTAGCTTCATTGAACCCCAGGCAGCGCTTTCAGAAGTCCATTCATGTTTTTGCCATGTAGAGGCATCTTTTACTACTAAAACAACACATTTTTTTTCGCTCAAGGATGCGTGACGTATGCAACACTTAACCATTTTTAATCCAATTAGGCACAAAAAAATGATCTGTTGCTGATATTTTCTTCATTTCAGAATCACATATAATTATTGTTCATGTAGTAGATTGGATGTGAACTTCTTTTTCAAAGTAACTTTAATGAAGTAAACAATCTTTAGCTTGGTACCCATTACTTTGCACTCTCTTTTCAAAATAGACTCTTTAACACCGGGAAAGTGCCATTACAGGTGCAAATGGACAAGTTACATGGGTGATGTACATGAAGGGATAGAAATGGCATGTTTTGCATTATGTGCAAACACATGTTTGTATTGTGTTTACTGTGTGAGGGAAGTGTGTGTACTCATGAGTTTTGTTATTATTCCATATTCTTTCTTAAAAGGGGGATTTTCATCTGTGTTTATATGTGTGTGTGTGTGTGTGTGTGTGTGTGAATGTGTCGGTTGTGGCTGGTGAATCAAAAAATAACTTGGTTGGCAAAGATTGTTTGCGAAATCACCCAAGACAAATTATTTAAATGTGAAACATATTCACAAGCACTTCAAGTAAAATATATAGAGGAATGGGTCATGGCCAGTTAGTCCAAGGAGGAGCAGTTTGTAGGACTGAAAAACCAACACAAGAGATGGTCAAACGACAATACTCATAGTATTGAAAAACGGGATCACAGCCAAGGTCAAAATGGGAAATAGGACAAGGCAGGGTTGCCTATCGAGTTTCAATGCAGGGCAGGTTCATCATGGATCAATGGTTTTGTAAAAGAGGTCAGGTTATCCACTCAGGGCAAGAAAATGTTTCAGTTTGAAGACAAACTCTATAAGATGTGTAGTTAGACAAAATAGCTAACACTTAAGTCATTATGTACTATAGACAAACAGGAAGCCTTTGTCATACGCCCATTTAAAATTGCTATAGACATGACCCATTGTTTGTATCTGGGAAGATCTTGTTGAATTCTTGTGTGATTGCAGTCTTGCATGATGGTAAATGTTGAATTTACAACCTCAGTGATCTGGTCAACCATTAGCTGTTGCTCTGTGATGGCACAGCCAATCAGAGCGGTGTAAACTCCCCCCTAAATGCCTAGATGTGAACCTCCAGGCACAGTTTAAGAACCACTACTCTAAGGAGTAGCACTCAAGGACAGGATCACCACAGATGGACAAAACAACTATCCAACGCAATCAGACAAAGCAGCTATGTTAGTTCGAGCAACGTGTGCAAAATCACATCGATGCAGTATTAATGTATGTGTGAGGGACTCTACATCCAGTAATGACAGAACATTGATGGAGCCACTTGCAGTTGTTGGAGAAGAAACCCAGGAAATGACAGGAAACGTGGCAGATGACCAAGGGATTTATTTCTTTACAGGACTGGGTGGCATTGGTGACACTGCAAGAGGCCAGACGACAACAGCATATCATTCAACGGTAACAAACGTACGTAATTACTGTAATTTGAGGTTAACAAGTGTAATTTGAGGTTAACAAGAAGATCCTTGCTAGCTCAGAGCTTACAGTGGAGACTAATGTGGCCCTTCATACTGAAACAGTCAGTTTTAATCATTACTTTTGTGACCACAATGTTCGTATTCAGTACAATTGTAGTATAATCAAATAATTACTTTGGCCTGCTCATTTTTGTCCTCTGAGGAACAACCACACATGTCGTGTTGATGCCGACTGCTTTCAGAAGTGCTGTTGGAGGCCTCTTCCCTCTAGTCTAAAGATCAAATCCCACATCCCCAGGGTAATAAAGGGGATATTGCCCTGCGTACAGTGCAGGCTTTTAAACGTGACGTTAAAATGGCTGACTTGTCCTGGCATGTACTGTAAGAGCAGGGATGCTAAAATGGCAACATTTCCAATCTTGTCCTTATATCATCAGGGCCACCTAACAATCCCCAGCTTCCAACAGCCTCTATTATCCACCCTCCTTCCCCATGAATGTGTAGGATTGTAAAATACAAAAGGTACTAAATATATGCAAAGTGTCAGCTAAATAACAAAAACGTAATTGTCAAACCACACCCAATCTTCTGTAGTAATGTACATAACATACTGACACCCTTTGTAAAGATGAGTGGCAGTACAAGGCAACGCAGACTTTGGAGCACCTCTGAGCCTCTGCCCCAATGACCCCCTATTCCCTTTAGTGTACACTACTTTTGACAAGAGCCAATAATGTGTCAGACCTCCAAGCACCAGCCACTGAACCAACCACAAAACTACAACTGTGGGTGGGCTAGATTGATCAACAATGGCGTCTATTTCTTCGTGAACTGCCCGCAGATTTATTTTGGGCTTAGCCTCCCTTTAGCGTAAGCGCCCGTCCAGCAAACCCTCCATCAGTTCCACAGTGAAGCACTCGTTTCAAAAGTGCATTACAGCCAACCTGAATGAGCTTTAGTAAGCCTTCTTCAAATATTCTTCAATAAGCCTACCTACCAAATATAACTCAGTTCCCTATCTTTCACAGACCCATCTGGTACAATTGTTGATGTTTTGGATGGATGGATGCAGAATCTTTGGTTTTGCCAGGTGCTACACAGAGTAATTATGATTGCATCCTGTGTCCAAATGTATTACTTGAATTGACCTGGATTGTGTTGTCCACCTCACATGTTTTGCAGAAAATAAGTGCCCTTCGGTGTAATTCAAGTGACACTGCATGCACACTCCCCCCTCGGGATATTTTGATGGGCCGGTTGCCATGTGAAATGTCATGGCGAGCCACAGAACTTCGCTCCAGGATATTGTTTTCAAGCTAATTGCAGAGTTTCGCTTGGAAGAAACAGAGAATAAGAAGGTACACTGGTTTTACATATTTTTTCTGGAAGTAGGCTATTTTGCTAAATTGCATGACTGAAAGTACTGTTTTGGTAAATTATACCAATTTGCTCTTGGCCAGGTCCACCTAAGGTTCATCAGTGTAGAATTTAGCTGCACCTTGTTTCAATGTAAATTTCAAACACACACAAAGAGAGTACCACATAAAAACGGAGGGATATTTTTTATACTAAACGACTTCAAAATGAGAAACGGAAATCGATTTAGCAGTTAGTTTATGACTTTGGCTATAAGCTTGACTCTCTCTGTCACTCTTGACGTTGTCTTGACGTGATTGGCCCTAATCTGACAGACAAACAGCTCCTTTTTAAAGAGTTTCTCTGTTGTGCTTCTAGGAGTTATTCATTTGTAAGTTATTACTTTTAAGTACATCTGGGAGCAGTTGTTTGACATTCACTGCATGAGTCCTTAAAAGAAAGAACAGGGCTGGAAATAGCAGTACATGATAGGAAATAAAGATTTGATAATGTCATGGTCTGCCTGCGACTCTCAGGTAAAACATTCCATTACGGACATCATAAAGCTTTTAGGGGATGACAGAGGATGTTCCCAGAATTCAAGGTCAAACAAAGGAGGGTGGAGATAGGACCCATGATTTATCTAGTAGCAGCGTCATTTTTCTTTAAAAAGCACAATGTTATTCTTTACCTTGTTGACTCAAAGCAATGGATGGAGGCTGTGGCAAAGCAGGTGGTGTGGAAGTCAAATACATGTTCTGTTCCTTGTGTCCAATGGAAACTCTCCAAAATATGGCAATTTTTGGAAGTCAAAATTATGTACTATTCCTACAGGAAGCAATAGGAAATCCTGCTAGTGAATCAAAGTAATGGCAGGAGGCTTCAAAAAATATGCCCAAATCCTCAGTCACTTATGATCAGATGCTAGAACAACCTAAATACCATGAGAATTTGCACATTAGAAAGTTTCCACCCCCTTGAACTGAAATTATGTATTAAAAATATTAAACAAATATCACACCTGGACTATTCTGTAACTAAGCGTGCAAGGTTATTTATAATTTGTACACAGTGATAACTAATAATAACCAACTATAACCATAATTGAGAATGTAAGGTCCTCCAGTTCTGCTGGATAAATAATGATAAATAAGTATATTAGGTCAAAATCAACAGCAGCTTCTTCCCTTCACCCTCTGAAAATATGGAATGTTAATATTATTTTGAATGGGTCCCTAGAATAACTACTATTCAGAGAATAGACATCAATAAAGCTCTCTGTCTAGATTCAAATGGTGTCAGAAAGACCCGAAAGCACTTTTTCTGAAAGAAGCATAATTTATTTCAATTTGTTAACGTGGAAATTCGCCATTTAATTCAATGGGCTTGTTGTTTTCAGTAGTCCATAGAAGGCACACAATTTTTTGTTTCCAGAGCTATGTCCGAGTCAAGATTGGACACTGCGTTGTCCAGTAGTGCAACAATAATTTTTCACAAGCTGGGTGTTTTGGTTCAGTAGCAATGATGCAACCATATGCTAATTTATGTTATGTCAAGACTGTCTGCAGGGTGGATTAACTAGGAAAAAATGGGTAAAGAAATGTTGGGCAAAATTCAAAAGACAAATCTTCCTCCGGGGTCAAAATGACCTCAGTTGGTAGAAAGATGGTTAAACATCAACTAATTCCCTGAATGGGTCTTAATCTACCGCTTAGAGTGTATACCCCTTGAAAGCAGTTTTAACGCCTAGTTATAACCAATAATAACAGGCCTGGGAAAAGTGTACTAAATTAAACCAGTAGTACTTGAATCATCAAACAGAGCTTAATTGGATTTCCTTTTGATGTATAAACCGCATGAGATGAAAATAGGGAGAGGAGCACTACTGTTCTTGAGGGAGATTCATTTAACAGAAGCCTAAATGTTCCATATTTCCAAATTAAGTCGGGGGCAGAGTTTCAATTACTTTCGGAAAGAGCCCATGCATTGCAAATGTCAGCCTATTCCCTATTTAGTGCACTACCTTTGACCAAAGACCCCCCTTGCCCAGGGTGCCATTTGGGACATTTGCCAAAAAATAATATAATAACGAGATTTAATAATCCTTTTCCAGGAATTTCATTATGGTTTGACTACCCTTCTTTCCAAAAGTTTCATTCTCTTTTAAAGCTCTGTCAGGACTAAAGCATAGGAGAAACATTTGTGAAAGAGACAATTTAAAATTCATACAATAAAATAGCGGATTGCTAGCACCTCCCTTCAATTAAGTGACATCTTCAGGGCATTGCTGACGATAAACAGAAAGAGACAAACAGAAAGGTAGCGAACATGGTAGTGAACTAGTAATTGATCGCAGTGGTATTGTTTCCATAGGAAACATTTTAATATTCAATGTTCATGTTTTGAGTAAACAAAAAGTTACTTTCACGAATGCTAAGTCAACTGCACAGAGTATATCCACATTCTTGTTTTGACGTCCGACAATGAAACAAACTTTTACTTTGCCATATTTTTTTTTCTGATTGTGAATTGACCAATGCAAAGGTCCAAGCTGGTCGTGTTTTCTATTCGGTCTGCTTTTTGAAGGCCGTCTGATTGCAGCGTTTTCCACTGCCTGATCTTCGCTTGACATTTGGTTGACATATCACAAATGTCAGGTAACAACAGACGTCCGGCAGTCAGGCACCGTAGATGGGTCAAACATTGTTGAAATGGCTTTGGTAATGTGTCCACCTTGTCTTTTATTACGTCGGAAAAAGCCTCAAGAGTTCATTACTCTATTGTAATGATGGAATTCACACATTTTACATGAATGCTTGTACTTTGCCCTTCTCTTTCTCCCTGGCTTGTTATAGTTCAGTGTTCTATGTTCTGTTGGAACAGACCAGCTTCCTCAGTGGAATGGTGTGCCGCGGGCTAGTGACATTTCCTCTTTCTCTTAATGAAGTTCAGTTTTTCAGAGCCTCTCAGTGATGGCAGTTCATGACTTTACTACCAAACCTCTGAAGACTTCAAACCATGCAGTACTTCTCAAACCTCTTAACGGAGACGTTCTCAATGCTGTTTGTCAGCTTTGACTCAGCTCAGGGCTGCCAAACCCTGTTCCTGAAGAGCTACCGTCATGAAGATTCTCTCTCCAACATAATCTAGCAAATTATTCTAATAATTAGAAAATCCACTGTAAATCAAGTTGGTCACAACTGGGGTTAAAAAGAGAACCTACAGGATTGTGGCTCTCCAGCAACTGGTTCGGCCAGACATGACTTAGCTTATTAACCCCAAAGTTTGGAAACTACTAGATAACTGTAGTACATCATAATGACCTACTGAGCCTTAACACAAATAGCCACGTAGAAGAAACTATTGTGAAGCTTACCTGAACTCTACAGTATACATTTGCTGAAGTAAACAGCAATGCCATGTCTTTTTATCATCTCTGAACCCTTTGCAAGTTTTTCAGAAGGAAAATCCTCAGATTAACTATCGGTCTGTAAAGCAAATATAAGTGATTGTGAATTCATCCCTTTTTAACCACGCTACTGCATATTCCACTTGTGTTGAACAGAAAATAGTTTCCAAGTTAGCCTGGCAACAATGTTCTTTAACATATTTTCCTGGGAAAAGGATTGGAAATCAATGGGTCAAAGGTTCGCTCCTTATTCTATTCCCTTGATATCAGACACATCAGGAAAGCAGCAACACACCCCCCCCTTCCTGTCTTCTCTATCCCATGTCTTAGATTGACATGGATTAAATTCAGTCCACTAAGCACATACCAGAGCGTATCAGTAGTATTAGATTTGGATAGGCAAAGTAACTAATCATGTGGACTAGCAGGGACAGTGTGTTTTTTTTTGTATAAGTACAAGTGGAGGCTGAGGACTTAGTTTGAGTAACAGTGAACCCACTCATAATTATTTCTCCATATAAACCCCTGAAAATCCAAGGGTCTCATGACCTCATCCGAATTTGAAAAATATTTTCTTCTTATTCAAAACCTCATCTCAAACAGATCTAGCTCAGGGTCGAACTGCACAGGTGGTCAGTAGCTTAGTAGAAAATCAATTTCCGACCAGTTTTGATACAATACCCAATCCCCATCGAAACAATCACACCCGTAATCTCCCATCAATGGATATGCCGTGGAAAAGGTTACATTTCATCACTGCTGAAGCAGTAAATCAGCAGATTTTCAATTCCACATTTTTTAACCGGATGTCATTTTCTATTTTCGTCCTCTGCTCGCCCGCCATCAGGCTAGTCGCTTCGAAAGGATTGCAATCCCCAGACATGTGGCTATTGACATTCTCGTCCACGTATTGGTTTCCGGGTCACAAAAGCGAGGAAAGTGGACAGTCTTCCGCCCAAATGACAATCTTGCTTTGTGTGCGTATGCATGCTTTAAAGGAGGCAAAGGATTAGCAAACTGGGTAAGAGCACATGTACAGTATGTGGTTACATATTAATCCACAGATCACACACATCAGGCCTAAACCCCTTCTCCCTGAGCTTGTAATATCTTCAGAAAAAGCTTTCTTTCTGCTATCAGTGAGCCGCATGCTTTATAGAGACTTTGAAATCGTTATATCTCTCTGTTCTGACTCGCCATCGGAATTTGTCACATTGCAGAAAACTAGCTGAGAACGAAATGAGCGAACAGGATTAAGAGAGCTTTTTTCTTGATGGTGTCCTTCTACAGCTTGCTGCGGAAGAGTTTTTAAGTATCTTGGCTAATACCCTGTCGCATATTTCCGTCTTGAGACACTAATACGTTTCTTCGCATTACTCCCACTAGACAGATTCTGCTGCACGGTATAAGCTAGTGACTCAGGCATTCCTTCCTTTCTTCACAACCCTGTTTCTGGGGAGCTACCATTTTGTATGTTTTCTGTCCAACCCCAATTTAGTACACTCGTTCCTAATAATTAGCTGGATAAAAAGCTAAATCTGATTAGTCACAACTGGGCTTGGACACAAAAACCTAAAGGACGGTAGACCTCCAGGAACAAGGATGTGCCATCACGAATGAGAGCATCTGACCAAACGTTTGCTGGATTGAATCCCAGCACTAGTGAAAACTCACGTGGTTCTGTCCTTGAGCTGGACAGGTAACACTAATTGTCCTGGGCAATCTAATGTGGCAGCCCCCTGAATCGCTCACATTTGGAGGGGTAGAGTTGAAAGCAAAAGTCATATTTCTGTTGGACCCTTTGTAATTGACAAGTGAATTACCTTAGTTAAATCATCTTAAAACTTTAACTTTCACAAGAGGTCAGATCAAACGTTAGTGTACAAATGCTCACAAAATGGGGGATGGAACTCTGAAAGTGCTGATCCCCTCAGTTAGTATGTGCTAAAACACCCGTCCAAATGAAAGGTGGCAGTCAGTATTTTTGCCTCACATTCATCTTTTAATCGTATTTTCATATGCCGTGTGAATACAGCAAAAATAGCTAATTTGACATTACTGTCCCAATACCTACGGAGGGCACTGTATGATGAATCCTTTACAAGTTTGACAGAAGAATTCTAAACACATGGCTGTGTCTTTACAAGAGACAATGTTGTTTGTTCCATTTCTCTCAGTTATCGCCCTTTCATTGATGTGTCTTTTGGGAGGAATACAAATAAATGTGGAAACTGCTGACATAATTATTATATAATGTGATCAGATCCACTATCAAAGCATCACATGGGAAATAAAACGCCAAAAATACACTAAAAAGTTGGGTCGCAAAACTACCAGTAATTTACCAAAGTTACCAGAATCTTATTTCATTCAGTTATCTATTCTGTGCATCATCTACATTATGCTGGAATATATAAAATCTCTTCATCTACAGCTGTTTATTTTATTTATTTATTTTTAGTGGATAGTGATTTAAGAGAAAATAGCCTAAATAAGTAAACGAAGCATTGACTATGGCCAATGATTCATGGTGCTCATTTATAATTAGGATTTCAGTGATTTAGCTGAGGCTCTTATCCAAAGTCTGACATGCATAGCATCAGAGCAGCGCACAGACCTTTTCAGGGGCATGTGCCGAATCTGAAGAAAAGGTCCTCCACGGATCTGTGCCACTAGAGGAACGGACGTCGGGGGCGACTCGTACCCACCGGAGCGAGTGAGGCATGTCACTCACTCAGGCAGGCGAAGTGTGCCTGTTGGCTTGAGTGACGTGTATCGATGGAACGCATGCAGCAGAACCACCGGAAAAGGCACTTGTTGAGCCTGAGAGGAAAAAAGCAGTAGGGTGTATTTCTGCACGTGTCTGCATTGCATAGCCGGTGCATTTAGTAGTTCAAATCATGATCAATGACTTATTTTAGTTAAGGCTGAGAGGGAAGGAATGAGCCAGTTGAAATGATTAGGTGGACAGATTGGACATTTTGCCAGGAAACCGGGGGTTGATACACCTGCCCTTACGATACGTGCAAAGGGATCTTTAGCGATCACCGGGAGTCAGGACACCCATTTTAATTGTCCCATCCAAAAGACGACACAATACACACGGCAATGTCCCTTTCGCTACCCTTGGGCATTGGGATTTTAACTTTGGACCAGGGGAACCCAGCACTACTTTAAGCCACGTCTGGTTTCTCATCCAGGGTTCTGGTATACTGACCAGAACCAGCCCTACTAAGCTTGAGTCAATGCTCTTATGCTGCTATTTATCATCTGTCTTGGGATAAGGCCAGAGAGGCCTAGAGATTATGACAGAACACTGGTACCTAAAAAGGCAACTATGTAGATTACAAATAAGATGTACAATTGTAAAGGGACCTTGAAATGTATCAGTTCTGGTAGTGTACCATTACATTTTGAACGTTTGCAGTATCCCCCTGTTTTTGCAACCCTAGCAATATTTATCGCTTGCATTGCTAATGTATGACAGAATATTATTTGAATACTTTTCATCACTCTTTAATTATTCAGGAGCTATAATTGTCTTGAGATAATCCACTGTTTCTCACTGTCGAAGCCTTTAATAATTTACTAAATTCCGTGGAATAAATAATACAAAACATTGCAAAGGCACATGGGACTGATTCTAAATGATAGGAAATTGATCTTTTATATTATATTTTATTAAATATTACTAGATGTACATATGGGTTCATTTGAATGAATATCTTTAATTTGTCCTGGGGCATATGAAATATGCTTACATCTTCTAAATGTAGTTATTCAAATTTGAATACAAATTTACAATACAATGTTATTTTGTCACCATTGCCATATACAACAGCTGTCGATCTGGACAGTGGAATGCTTTCTTACTGTTAAAGCCCATGTTCAAAAATGCAGTAGTATTATAAGTATGTATAGATAGATAGCCAAGTGTTTACTGCATCGGAAACACACAAAGTGTTTCTAATTTTCAAAACTAATTTTATTAGTTTCTGTCTTAAGTTGTCACTGTTGTCGGTCCTAAGAGGTGGTGTAGGTTAAAATGGTGCTGTAATTGTAGAGGCAGGTCTTTGCTTTATTTCCTACTTCTACTACTTTTTGATAACACTAGATAAGCTTATGTCATTGAGAACCTTGACATCAGAATGGACCAATTTGCCAGCCATCTTACCTGGGACCTGTTCTAAACCGGCTAGAATTGAAACACACGGTAGAAGTGAAACACACGGTAAAATAGAAACACACGGCTGTATATTTTTATAACAATTATATTTCCTTAATTTTACATAAATAACCACTGTTATGCATAGCATAATGCATATAATTACTGTAGCTTTCAGAATTTTAACAAACAATCCATTAGAAATAGTTTTCAATAATTTCTTAGTTTGAGTACAAAATATATGGTATGTAATGCATGAACATACAGAATACCACTTTAAATACAGTGCATATGTATATTTATTTTGTATGATAATAATGAACTGTAATTTTGCATTATAATATATGTATGTATTGTATGTGCATACAAATATAATAATTCAATTGTAGAATTTCCTATTTTAGTAGCAGTTTTCTAAACTGAGCTAGCTGGTTAACTGAATTTGATACGCTAACAGTTGCATAGAAGTTGGAGGGCAGAAATTGGGCAAGCTAGGCTATTTTTTGTGGACGAAAGCTACCCAACATCGCCATCTGCTGATTATATTAAGTAATAACATTACTTGACAAAAACATTAGTTGTAACATTGATTCATAATTTACTGTAGCAAGCTAGCTAAGACCATTAATTTAAAAAACGAACAGATTTCTGATACTGTCAGGTTATGTAATAAGTAGCTAAACAATGTTTTTTGGTTCACTGATTTAAAAACAATATAAATTAAATGTTAACAAACATTTCTGCACTATTACTGATGAAAGGAAATAAATCTCACCTCCTTTGTATCTTTTGTCCTTGTGGAGCAAGTTGCTGCTGCACTAAATACCACCATGACTAGTGTTAAGTGGCTTGACTTTTCCGAACTTGTCCCAGGTAAAATGGCGGACCTATTGGGATGTCAGAACTACAAGTCCCATCTATGCTATATATCAATGGTTAAAACAAGGTAGAATTATTCTTCATGACGTGACCCATTATCATATTGAAAAAAAATATAATAATGCAGCATTCAAGTAAAGAGTGAAGAAAACATGTTTTTTCCCGCATGCAACTTTGCAGCATCCCAGAATGCACGACATAAAACTCCTGCACATGTAGGTAGCCAACGCAAGTGCAACAGATAAGAGCCGAAATGCATTTCCTATTATGTCTTCTAACTTTCCATTTCTCTCCATGCCACTGCTCTCCCTGTATTTATATTGCTTTTTAAAAAAGCACAGAAGGGAAAATGTCTCAAACCACACACACACACACTTCTTATCTGGGGAGTCCTCATACAGTAGACATGAACTGCCACCACCTACTCCCTCAGTGAATCACAACCAATATGGCCTTCACAGGTTTTATGATATTTTTCTCACTACAGCCTTTAAACCTAGAGGTTATTTCTGAATCTATTTTGGTTTACTCGGGAGTGGAGTGCTCCTAACCAAAGGAGAGATGACATCAGTGGTTATGCAAAATTTTAAATGAAAACAAACAACAAAAAAACGGTGAGTGGATGTGGATAAATGAGCGCCTTTCAAAACTCACATTTCCCCTTTAATTGAGTGAGGCCCGGGAAGGACAAAGACAAAGCGTCTCTGAAAGTATTTGCTGTTTGTAAAGCGACTGATGGGATTTTTAAACCCGTCGAAACACAACAAAGTTGGCGCTTACAGTTATTAGACGGACCCAAGTTCAAAAGGTTATAGATTCCTTCCTTTCACTGCTGAAGACAGTGATAGAAAAGTGTTGACTTTTTTTTTGAACAATCCCATTCGCTCACTCCTCGTTTAACACAATTAAATACTTCCGTTCACAAGAACATCTATTTATAACCCAACGCACGCAGAACTGGTGAACTGTCATTGTAACGCAATATCGCACAAGAGGGAAAGCGTGACAGTTCTCACAACATCTAGGCATCATCTCTGTCACTCTGCTGTGAGGTGCCCATCGAGAGTGATTGAATGAAGTCATTAATCGCCGACTCTGGTTGTGGAGTGATACACCCCTTGTGTTATGAGGCCTGTTGCCGGGGTGTTATTTTCTTCAGAGGGCCAGTGGGAGGTGAGCAGACTGCCTGCAAAGTAGTTCTCTTTCCCCCCCGACCATGCCCAGGTGACAGGTGACGGATGGCTGTAGTGTCGATGAATATAATGTTGCGATCGTTCATCTCTCTAAATGTGACACGCCACTACAATAAGGGTGTAACTCACCAGTTGCAAGAGAAAGAGGTCGATTGACAGAAGAGACTGACACCAATTCAAGGGCAAAGACAGGCTAAATGAACTCTGAAAGATTCCACGCAGGCTGTTCTTGCGTAACATTAGGATTTAAAATGCTGCTGATAATGGACACAATCAGGAAAATAAATCATTTTATAATGGTGCGATGTGATACAATGTCAAAGTCGTAAGAAGCGTGATATACAGTATATGAAATCAGAATGAAACCCAGTAAATACATTGCAAAAGATGTAATTGCAACCTGTGTTGTCATGTAGGTCTTCAAATAACTCTCCTTTGTATAAATGTCCAAATATAAATGTTTGTCTTGGTACTGGTTTAGTTATAATGTGACTGTGTGAAACGCAAATAAACCCATTTATAGAGGATTCAAATTTTAAATATAGAGGTGGGCGAAACCCTTCAAAGACAGGGGAAAGAACTCAGCTGCAATTTCTCTCTTTTATGCTCTTGTCAAAATCTCTCCACCAAATAAAAACAACAATATTGTTATCTAGTAATGTAATTTCTGTATAACAATATTGTAATAAAACATAAATGACTAACAGATGAAGATTGATGCCCAGCTTGTGAGCACAATCTTGGTTGTTGCCCTGGGAATGTGTTCACCTCCATCAAGTGTGTATTGGCAAAAACGTCCTGGTTGAGAGAGCAGCGGAAGCAGGAATCAGAAGGGCGTGGTAAGACGTAGGTGGAATGACACGTCTCAAAACAGATTAGTGGTAAAAAGAAAAAATATTTAAAAAGTATCTGTTTGGTAAATTTCATATTGTATTATTTGATTATAAATAATCCTATACAATGTGACTGTCATTATTATCCATTAACCTTTTTTTGTAAAAGAGGGAATGTAATTAAATTGAGGTTTCAAAGGATAAATACTATAGTATAATATAATAATAGCACAATATTATTTGCTACTGGGCGAACTATGAAATATGGCCTAAAATGTTCCTAGGTCCCTCACATAAATAAATAAAAAAAGTGGGAAACCGCTGTTATAAAGAGCCCTTATCAAGATGAACCCCTGTGGAGATATAGGTGTCAGTCTGGCCATAGTACATGTTTTTCATTGTTGGCCTGATTACAGCCGACGGTTGGGATTAAACATTTGTGGTGGTGCGTTCCCTCCCTTCCTCCGTGTCTACTGCACACCTGCAGAGCTCTGATTAATGGTTAGAATGAGAGACAGCCGCCGCCACCTCCTCCTCCGCAATCTTAGCTTTCAAAGCTTTCAGCTTTCCCCAGAAATGAGGGAAGGGTGAAGAACTACAGTTCAGCTCGTCTGTCTCTCGAAGTTACTCAGTGTCCACCTCACCAACCAACTGACATGGTACAAGGTTGTGAAGATGGTGCATCAGATTCTTGAAACCGTGCAGGTTCCTTTTGTTTTTTGGGGACAGTTCAGAATGTTAATATTGGGACATTTGTCTGCGATAGAAATTCACTGAGAAGCAACTCGTATTGTTCTCCCCACTTGGTCATTATTAGCTTCGATCAGAGTAGCCGACACATAAGCTCTTAAAACTAGTAGGTTCTAATTGTAGTACTCTGACTTGAAAGAGTAAAAATAAAGTCTTGCAGATTGAACAACCCATAGAGCAGGATCCTATCTCCTCGCCTCCGTGACTTGAGGCCGTTTGAAGTACACCTGGAGCTAGTCTGTCGCTGGTTCTTAAACCCATCCATCTCATCTCCTTAATGCTGAGTGACAAGCAGAGAGGCGTCAGGTCCCGGTTTTGAAGTCTATGCCGTGACCCGACCGGAGAAGCGCTAGGCAATCCCATTTCAGTGTAAACACACTTGCTACAAGGCCAGTAAAACGGTTTGAACTCTGATTGGTACTTTAATAACACAAACACAACCAGTACCGCCTCCACCTATATGCAGACAACAGACTGCAAAAGGTCTCTGAGCTCAAAGGGCCCCCGACCCCAAAAAATACATATATTCTATACATTTGGCAAGTTGACTAGAAAGTCAATCATATTTTTTAGGGGGTAAATTAGGATTTTATATTACTGTTGAGAAGAGCCATAGTAGAATGCGCTACATCGTGTTTGGTTATTTTAAAATTGGCTGGTGGTGCATCTGAATTTTTCCTCATTATGTGTCAGTCACTAACGGCCAATCTATTAGCGTATTTCAGCCAACATTCCGACTGCTACGTACATTAGCTAGTGAAGCTAGCTATCTGACAAAGCACATACCCTGGCGGCACTTAGTTCCAGGGGGCGTTAGTTACTCTCTAGAATAAATGAACTGATCATTGTCTCTGCCCCAAATCTTGCTAGGGCCCCACAAAACGAGGCAGACATGACCCGACATACAGCATTGCTTTTCCCCTTAATCAGGGGGGAGGTACCCTGAAAATGTAGTCTCCAAAAATAATGCAGTAATTATTTACAATATACAATTCAACAACAACCCTAAAACAGTTTGCACATGACTGCCATTGTATCATTTACCAAATGTATATTCCGATTTTGAAAGCAAAGTTAAGTAGTACAGTAAAAAAAGTATTATTCCATTAGTATTGCTTTGTCTTTACTACAGTTGCATGCACAATATACTCGTCCAACTACGTGTAGCCAAAATGTCACAAAAGCCTCTCTGGCTGATTAATATTGTGATATGACTTTTCCCCCACTCCCACATTCATAATGAGCATCTGTTTTATTAGACCATCTATCACTACAATGATCACGTTATACAGACAGACAAGAAATGAATGTGTTCCTCAGACCACATTAACATCATTTTAGGAAAAAAAAACTACCATCGAATGAATGCTGCCAGCCTATTAGTAGGAGACACAAAACTGCATGAAAATACTTTGTAAAATGTCTTGTATGCAGATTTTGGACAACATTCAAAATGGCACTCTTCCCTATATAGGGAACTACTTTCGACCGTGCCCTTTCATCACTTTTGACGAGTGCCCACAAGGCGCTTGTTTATAGCTGGGGTCCAGCAGGGAGGGGTACGTATTCATAAACCAAACAAGCATCTGTCCGAAAATCATTCATAATTTATGCCTCACCCTTTTAGAAGACTCGATTGGTGATTTATCTCCTCACCGGGAACAGCTATGTTATCCACGCCTGTAATTAACGAGCAAGCACAACATCTCCATTCGACTGAGTGCTATCGATGTCTGGCAGCGCATCTCTTTTCATAGCTCTGTCTCAATGTTCCCTTGTCTCTCTGGCTCATGCTCGTTACATCCGATGCATTTCTTCTCAGAGGCTCAAGGGTGTCCTCGGAATGGATCATTGGGGGGGGTTCTAGCCCCCGGCCCTAACTCTGACCTCTGTGGGACGGAGCAACGCAAACTGACGCTGAGACCGCTCCTTTAAGTCCGCCTGATCCTTCTCAAGGATTCATTCCAGCAGTCACTTCAACAGAGATATTATGCCAATTAAACGAGTTGTTAAAATAGAGGATCCTTCACCACAGAGAGCCCATTTGGAATCGTCAGACTCGCCAGGTGCAGGTGCACCGACCTTGTTCGACCCACGTTCCCCCTCCTGGCCTCCTCTCCCACCCCCACACTTATTGGACCCACACCTGGCCCGTGGTTGACGCGAGAGACGCAAGGAGAGAAATCAATCAGTAAGTGCAAATCTCAAATACATCGCTGTCCCCGTTCCATTTCAACTGAAACGGAAAACGTACCGTGCCATCACAACACTCTTCAGAGCTTGGCGGTTTCTAGATAACTAACCAGTGAATAATCACCTTGGTGGACATTACAAACGGCCTCCTGAACCACAGATGTGACAGGTATTTGCTCCTCAGTCAATCCTAGAGGTTTGCATAGAAACCTGCCAGTACTATCACATCCCATTACTGACACATTTGTGGAGGTACGGGTCATTTCCATGTACAGTGGATATAAAAAGTCTACACACCTCTGTTAAAATGTCAGGTTCTTGTGATGTAAAAGAATGAGACAAATATAAATCATGTCAGAACTTTTTCCACCTTTAATGTGACCTATAACGTGAACAATTCAATTGAAAAACAAACTGAAATCTATGTGGGAGAAAAATAAAAAACTCACAATAACCTGGCTGCATAAATGTGCACACCCTTAAACTAATACTTTGTTGAAGCACCTTTTGATTTTATTACAGCACTCAGTCTTTTTGGGTAGGAGTCTGTTAGCATGGCACATCTTGACGTGGCAATATTTTCCCACTCTTCTTTGCAAAAGCGCTCCAAATCTGTCAGATTGGGAGGACATCTCCTGTGCACAGCCCTCTTCAGATCACCCCACAGATGTTCAATTGGATTCAGGTCTGGGCTCTGGCTGGGCCATTCCAAAACGTTAATCTTCTTCTGGTGCAGCCATGCTTTTGTGGATCTGGATGTGTGCTTTGGGTCGTTGTCATGCTGAAAGGCGAACTTCCTCTTCAGCTTTCTAACGGACGCCTGAAGGTTTTGTGCCAAAATTGCCTGGTATTTGGAACCCTGACTAAGGTCCCGGTTCCAGCTGAAGAACAACAGCCCCAAAGCATGATGCTGCCACCACCATGCTTCACTGTGGGTATGGTGTTCTTTGGGTGATGTGCAGTGTTGTTTTTGCGCCAAACATACCTTTTGGAATTATGGCCAAAAAGTTCAACCTTGGTTTCATCAGACCATAACACATTTTCCCACGTGCTTT
>JACXGI010004031.1:0-28342 GCA_016801175.1 Esox masquinongy
TCTAATTTTCTGAGATACTGAATTTGGGGTTTTCATTAGTTGTCAGTTTTAATCATCACAATTAAAAGAAATAAACACTTGAAATATATCAGTCTGTGTGGAATGAATGTATACATTATACAAGTTTCACTTTTTGAATGGAATTACTGAAATAAATCAACTTTTTGATGATATTCTAATTTTATGACCAGCACCTGTATACAGTATAATGCGATCCAGAGAAAGACAGAAAACACATGCATGAACAAACACACACACACACACACACACAAACACACACACACACACACACACACAAATACACAGCATCACAGAAATCAGCCTGCATTTATTCCACAGTGTGATATGTTGATAAAAAACATCATCATCATTACTTTGGCATTTGTGAATTGCTCATCTCATTCCCAGACACTTCTGCTTGGGATGAGGTTTGGACATGGAATACCTTTTTGTCTGTTTCGGGATCCCTGGGATCATCACTGTCATTTCCTGAATAGAAGAAAGTGTGGTCAGGTTAATAAATTGAGTCCACTATCAAATGACAAGAAAAGTATCATGCTTTGACAAAAGACTATTACCATCTTCATTTGTCTTCTTCCTGAAAAAAGGAAAACAAAGAAAGAACTTAAGAAAATATAGGAATTGCTCTCTAACAAAATGATTGTGCAAAGATAAATGCTTATCCAACAGTAAGTTGGGGAATGCAATTTTGCAGTACGATGCATTTGGAGAAACCAAAAAGAAACACAGAAATATAATATTTACAGAAAATCCTGTTTATCATATTCAGACCCTGGGCTATAATTCTTAATGTTCCGGTGCATCTTGTTTCCCTTAATCATCCTTGTGATGTTCTGAAACAGAATTGTGTCAAGGCATATATCTTGACACAGAGTACCAAAACATTTCTGCTGCATTGAAGGTCCCCAAGAACATAGAGGCTTCCATCATTCTTGAATAATGTAAGTCTGGAACAGCAAACACTCGTCCTACAACTAGCTGCCTGGCCAAACTGAGCATGCCGGGGAGGCACGCCTTGGTCAGTGTGGTAAACAAGAACCTGACTGCCGCTCACAGCGAGCTCCAGAGTTCCTGTGTGGAGATGGGAGAACCTTCCAGAAGGATAAACATCTCTGCAGCACTGCACCAATCAGGCCTTTATGATAGAGGGGAAGATGGAAGCCACTCTATAGTAAAAGGCTCACGACAGACAACTTGATGTTCGCCAAAAGGCATCTAAAAGACTCCCAGATCACGAGAAATAAGATTATCTGTCTGATGAACACTTTGGCCTGAATTCCAAACACCACATCTTCAGGAAACCAGGCACTGCTAATCACCTGGCCACTACCCCTACGGTGAAGCATGATGGTGGCAGCATACAGTAATGCTGTGGGGATGTTTTTCAGACTAGGAGACTAGTCAGAAAGGAGCAACGTAAAGACGAATCCTTGATAAAAACCTGCTCCAGAGTGCTCAAGA
Organism: Esox masquinongy; assembly: GCA_016801175.1. Taxonomy (NCBI): domain Eukaryota; kingdom Metazoa; phylum Chordata; class Actinopteri; order Esociformes; family Esocidae; genus Esox; species Esox masquinongy. The sequence continues at coordinate 1,483 of JACXGI010004031.1, forward strand.
TATCAGACTTGGACAAAATTTCACCTATCAACAGGACAATGACCCTAAGCACACAGCCGAAACAACCTAGTAGAAACTCACCAAATTCAGCTGTGTGATTGAAGTGTCAAACCCAAGAAGACATGAGGTTGTAATCGTGGCCAAAGGTGCTTCAACATTCCGAGTGAAGTGGCCTGAATACGTAGTTAAGTGATATTTCAGGATTTTATTGTAAATTTGCTAACATTTCCAAAAACCTGTTTTTGCTTTGATTGCTATGTGATAGTGTGTGTGGAGGGAAAAAAACGATTGAATCAATTTTAGAATAAGGCTGATATGTAACCAAATGTGAAAAAGGTAAAGGGTTCTGAATACTTTCTGAATGCACTGAATGTAAACCTTAGATAAACCATAAAGCCTGCAAAGTAAATGGTAAACTACATTTGTGGAACATTATTCCAGCCACTCCCCACCCATTAAGATAGCTGCTACAGGAAGCTCTGAAATAACACTTGAAACCAGAGCCTCTATCCTCTGCATGTCTCTATTAGACCACAGATTCTGACATCCTCTTGCAAAGTGCGATCCACTACCGCAACTACTATTTGAAAGCATACAGTTTGAAAAGAAACAGAATGCATCAAAAAAATGGGCCAAATGTGCGAGTGTGTGCGCGTTCGTGCCGGGAGCACTAACCTCTGTGTTCCACACGAACAGTTTCCCATGGTGAGTCAACTGATCTGAGGAGCCGGTAAGAGCGCGCTCAGACCACGCTGGGTGTCAAGGTCGCGGCACCAGGGTCGTTAGGCAAAATAACTCTGCCTGGACGTTGTTAACGATCAACTGACACAGCCACTCCTCTGACAGCAGATAGAGTGAGGAAGAACACACGAGAGAGAGAGAGAGAGAGAGAGAGAGTGAGAGATCAAGCGAGAGATCAAGGAACAGGCAACGGTTTGTGTGAAATACTGATTTCCTGTGCTCTGTGGCTTCAGCAGCACCCATGTAATGTCACCTTACAGACACACACATACACACCCCCACACACAGACATACACACCTATATACACGTACACACATGCACACACAAGCACATCTGTATGGTTGCTAGAAGCACAATATGGCATGAACAGAGAAGTCATCTGTCCCCCTTGTTACTATCTATGACAGGCTTTGCATTTCCATGCAAATTTGTTTGATGAGATGTGATAACAGTAGAACTGAACGTGTATTGAGTAAAGTCAGATAAGCCGGAAAACCCCAAATTTGGTTCCATTTCAGGGTGAACTTGACAAATTGGCAAATGGAGGTTAGTTAGGAAAAATGATCACAAATTGGTCCAAAGTATAACATATTCCTGTTATACTACAGCTATCACACACTGATGAGCCAAAACATTATGACCACTCACGGGTGACGCGAATAACGCTGATCATCTCCTAACAAGGGCACATGTCAAGATCTGGGTAGATTAGATGATAAGCGAACAATCAGCTCTCATAGTCAACATGTTGGATGCAGCATTGGAACTGGACCTTGGAGCAGTGGAAAGTCGCCTGGTCCGATGAGTCTCGTTTTCTTCTACATCACGTGAATGGCCGTGTACGTGTGCACCGTTTACCTGGGGATGTGATGGCACCAGGATGCACTGCGGGAAGACGACAAGATGGTGGAGAGAGTGTCATACTCCGGGCAATGTTCTGCTGGGAAACTCTGGGTCCGGGAATTCACGTGGATGTCAATTACCTAAACATTGTTGCCAACCAGGTACAACCCCTCATGACAATAGTATTCCCTGATGGGAGTGGCCTTATTCAGCAGGATAATGCGCCCTGCCACACTGCACACATTGTTGGGGAATGGTTTGGGGAACATGATGAAGAGTTCAAGGTGCTGCCTCCAAATTCCCCAGATCTCAATCCGATTGAGCAACTGTGGGTTGTGCTGGACCAACAAGTCAGATCCACGGCAGCTACACCTCCCAGCTTACAGGACATAAAGGATCTGCTGCTAATGTCTTGGTGCCAGATACCACAGGACACCTGTGTAACCCCCATCTGTAAAACAGTCAAAACAGACATTCACAGAGGTCTACCTGCACCTGAGCACTTGTTCCTTCACCCTGCCTGTCGTGTCTGTCTGAGTGCTGCTATCATAATAAATAGTTTCACAGAAGCTACCCATGAATTTTGTTATAATTATGAACCCAGTCTGTTAGCAAATGTTCAGAAAGTAGGGTTAGGTTAGGGTTAGGGTCCCTACACCCAGTCCATCTGTTGACATACCTGTTGGAAGAGCTGCGTACCGAATAAATGTGCTCCCTGTTTCCCCAAAATTGACCAAGTGACGGGGTATCTGTCTCCAAAATCTGTCCCAAGTTACCCATGATGCATTTCTTTGGGTTTAAAATGCAGGACTGCCTTGCCACCTTTTGGACCAACACTCCTGTTGCTACGATGATGAAACAGGCCTCCCATCATTTGGACTTTATGCAGATCTGTTTCTATTCTGCCTGTGCGTGCGTGTGAGCGTGTGTGTGTCTGTGTGTCTGTGCTTAGATGTGTTGCGCTCAGTCAGGCCAATACTCACATGCAAACTGCTGGAGCATGATATTATGATATTATAGTGATATTACTACTATGATTTTGGTTCTTTAAGAAGGTGTAATGCGTTATGCAAAGAAGCATTCAGTTGGCTTACAGCAGGGAGGTTGCACTGTTACAGATGTACTTCTTAGCTGTCATAGTTCTATAGCCCCCTCTTCTGGCAAATCACCCATTGCAGAGTGAATGTGTGTGTGTGTGTGTGTGTGTGTGTGTTTGAGCTCCAGAATACATGTAGGGACCTGTGGTCTAATAGAGACGTGCAGAGGATAGAGCCTCTGGTTTCAAGTGTTATTTCAGAGCTTCCTGTAGCAGCTATCATAATGGATGGGGAGTGGCTGGAATAATGTTCCACAAATGTAGTTTACCATTTACTTTGCAGGCTTTATGGTTTATCTAAGGTTTACATTCAGTGCATTCAGAAAGTATTCAGACCCCTTTACCTTTTTCACATTTGGTTACATATCAGCCTTATTCTAAAATTGATTCAATCGTTTTTTTCCCTCCACACACACTATCACATAGCAATCAAAGCAAAAACAGGTTTTTGGAAATGTTAGCAAATTTACAATAAAATCCTGAAATATCACTTTACGTATTCAGGCCACTTCACTCGGAATGTTGAAACACCTTTGGCCACGATTACAACCTCATGTCTTCTTGGGTTTGACACTTCAATCACACAGCTGTATTTGGCGAGTTTCTACTAGGTTGTTTCAACTGTGTGCTTAGGGTCATTGTCCTGTTGATAGGTGAACTGAAGTCTGATGTCCTGAGCAGTCTGGAGCAGGTTTTTATCAAGGATTCGTCTTTACGTTGCTCCGTTCTAAGCAGTCTCCTAGTCTGAAAAACATTCGGACAGCATTACTGAATGCTGCCACCACCATGCTTCACCGTAGGGGTAGTGGCCAGGTGATTAGCAATGCCTGGTTGGTTTCCTGAAGATGTGGCGTTTGGCATTCAGGCCAAAGTGTCCAGTCTTGGTTTCATCAAACCGATAACCATATTTTTATGATCTGGGAGTCCTTTAGATGGCTTTTGGTGAACGCCAAGCAGGCTGTCGTGAGCCTTTTACTATGGAGTGGCTTCCATCTGGCGACTCTACCATAAAGGACTGATTGGTGCAGTGCTGCAGAGAAGTTTGTCCTTCTGGAAGGTTCTCCCATCTCCACACAGGAACTTTGGAGCTCGCTGTGAGTGGCAATCAGGTTCTTGGTTACCACCCTGACCAAGGCATTCCTCCCCGGCATGCTCAGTTTAGCCAGGCAGCTAGCTGCAGGATGAGTGCTTGTGGGAAACAGGATGTATCTGGCATCAGGGTGTTTGAGTCTCAGGGTGCGCTTGAACGGTGGCATCAGATACTGAAGTCTATGCTCCGTAAATATTGTTTGGAATCCGAGAAGGATTGGGATGAGGGAGTTCCTCTAGTTTTGTTTGCTGTCCGTGAGACGGTACAGGAATCCCTTGGGTTCAGCCCGGGTGAACTGGTGTTTGGACATACAGTCAGAGGACCTATGAAAGTTCAAATCCCGGACGAGCCCCCACGTTATGTTACGAACCCTGTGGCTCTAGCAGTCTAGGGTGGATGGTACAGAGACCCGTAACATAAAACTCATGCAAGTCTGTGTAGTGTACAGGAACAGTGAGAACAAACGACACAGACAACCAAAGCTACCGTCAAACATAAAACGTTTATTATAAACACACGATAAAGGGGGTAGGGAAAAGGGGCTGAGCTGGACCCAAGAAATGAAATAATAATGGTCAAACCTCCTAAACTGAGCTTGCCAGCCTCAAGAACCGCTTAGCTAACTACTAACCAATACAAAAATATTGTTGGTGGTCCGTTCGGTTCTAACTAGTGTTTTTAGACAAAGTTTTCCTACGGGTTGTGTATGCCCAAGGGCGACTTGCTAAAAAACCCTTTTCCTAGGGACACAGGGACAAATGAAAACACACAGGTTGAACAAGGACTAAACAGCACACAGCAAATAACTGACTAGACAACACCAAACAAAACACCACAGCAATACATACTCACATGAAACTGGACAAAGTGAGATGTATGTGCTAACCTAAGTGATGTATGTATGAGCAAAGTGTCTGTCTATCAAAACACTGTGTTTACCACAGTGTTGCATCACCTCTTCTTTTAACAATACCCTGTAAGTGTTTGGAAACTGAGGAGACCAATTGCTGTTGTTTTGAAAGCGAAATGTATTCCCATTCTTGCTTGATATAGGATTAAAACTAATCAGCAGTTCAGGGTCTCCTTTGTAAAATTTTTCATTTCATAAGGCGCCAAATGTTTTCAACGAGTGACACATCTGGACTGCAGGCAGGCCAGTTATCATCCAGACTTTATTACTTCAGAGCCATTCTGTAATACATGCAAACACCTACTAGAAAAGTTGATTGTTTCCAGGCCCTCACCTGAACCCCATTCTAATGACATATATGGGGCGACACGCATCATTTGACTCAGGTGACCACCAGACACAATGGACCAGGCAATATATTCACACAGCAGTCCATGCGGAAGGCTTGCAGAATATACCGGAAGATAACATGCAACAATTTAGAGAGAATCAACTTCAAATAATAAAAATGTGTTCATCTCAATGAAACGGGTAGTGTGAAAAGGCCCTAATAGACACTGTGAGTTATAACCTGAGGGTGAGGTTACATGTATCCTGCCTACCCACAGGATGTTACACATACATTAATGAGAATGTCAGCATGTTGAGTCTGATTAGATATCTTACTTCTGGTTTGATCTATGGTTGGTCAAGGATTGCATTTTTAATATCAACAAGTCAGATGCATACATGGAGTGAAATGTTTATGTTCTGCCACTAGTTTGGTTACTTAGGGATGGACCTCTCTCACATTCTGAGGATTACAGACATATAGATGGACCTCTCTCACATCCTGAAGATTACAGACATATAGATGGACCTCTCTCACATCCTGAAGATTACAGACATATAAATGGACCTCCCTCACATCCTGAAGATTACAGACATATGCCTCATCCTTTTCTCTCAGACCATCGGACACCCTGAAAGGAGAATACAAAGTAAGCTCCGGCTAAATATAACAAACACAAGTGCAGGCAGGTGAGGCAAACCAATAATTGTTGGTCATCTGCATTTCATGTATATATTCGGCAAGAGCAGAAAACCACTGCCCTCCAATCCACAGTAACGTAAATCTGCTTCACTGAGGTATTTACCAGAAGGTGGCACTATTGCAACTCACTGTGAGGGTCTTACGAGAACAGTTGCACCTGTGGGTGAGTTCTGATGTGAATGAATGGAAAGCATTACTCATGACTTACCACTGGGGAGGGTAGGTTGGCTGTTTGATCCTGTCTATCCATGTTAGTCGGGTTGAAATTATAATTGCTAATTTGAATAACTGACTTACTACCCAAACACCTCAAAATGGCTGCCATTAAAACTGATCAAGAGGCCATTAAAAATGTCCAGGACCAGCACTTATACTTTTAACAGTTTAAATATACGGAAACTTGCTGTCATCCCCAGTCACAGATAAAACTGGCACTTGGAAGTTAAATGAGTCCCTCCAGGGGCACCACTGCAGACCCTGACTAAAGTTATGTGTTTAGCCCAGTGGAGTCTGAAGGGGTGGAACCATAGGTTAAAAGAAACAACAGACACGTTCATATGGCATATGGTATATGTGTAGGCTTACACTGTCAGTAGGAGGGCAGGAAGTGTTAACCACTGTATAGAGAAGGAGAGATACAGTACACATCGTCAGTGTCACCCAACCTGCACACAGAGACTGTTGGCTCTGACAGACTCGACCATGAACAGCTTGTAGGAATGTGTATCTTTGCCTTGATGGACGGACCGTGGTCTAATCACCTCGTGCTGGTCCTCTGTCTCCTGTTCCTGCTCTGTGACCGTGACAACGGAGCAGGTAAGATTTTTTAAACCTTGTTGGAAATACTGTTACCTTGAAAGAGGATCGGTGTCTACAGACTAGCCCCTCGATCTGAAAAGAGTGATTCTTCTCTATATAAAGTCAGTTGCATAGCAGGCCTTGACCCTTTCCTTATGAAAGCCATCCTACAGTACTGTTCAACTCTTAGGCCTCCCAAAAAAAGTCTTTAAAGCTGGTCATATGGGAAAAGTGTTTATTTGATTAAAGAAGATTATATAATTTGAATTAATGCAAATAAACTTCGATACAACTAAATGCTATTCCATTTTATTGTTTTATCCTAAATGTTCCTGTTTTTTTGTTATCCAAGAAATTTGAACAAGTGCTAGCTCAGCACCTGGGCCAGTCATTTGGCACCACGTATTGACCGAGAGATTAGCATTTACAATTAATGGCCTTCAATAAAGGGCCTGGTGTGTTGCAGCTAAGATACCAACAACATACCAATACCAATCGCCTTTCCAAAATAATAGGTTCTTACCTGCAACACATCCTGCAAATCCATTTATAGTTAGACTTCTCATGGTTGAAGTGTGAGTAATGGCGCCACATGTGAAGCAAGCACTTCGGCACTGGATTTCCTTCAGTCCCTCAAGCAAGTGACCTTTCATTTCTGTTCATCCGATGCCGACAGCTTCAAGTTCAAGTTCAACTTTGTTGTCATGTGTATTAAAATACAATGAAATCCTTGCGCTCTGGCTCTCTCTGCCTTTACATACAGGACACATCCACAGCTTTTTGGGTTTTCAATTATATTTTGGACAAACAATAATATTTTCCACTTTATTTCTTCTAATGTTATATAGTGTTTTTAAGATCAAATAAACACTTGCATTTTCATGGGTGGCCAAAGACTTTTGCACAGTACTCCACATCAGAAACCAATGTAGTGAATTCAAAGGGTAGTCTGAGATTCAAAGGTAGATGAAATACATGTGTTATCCTTAATTAAAGGTAGATGAAATACATGTGTTATCCTTATTAGGGCTAGCCTGACAAAGACCTTCTGGCCAAAGCACTGGAATGGCCTGGGGAGAATTTACAGCAGAGTCAGAGCATGTTGATTCACTGTTCCACTAGCATATAACATCTACGGTGACCGTGGTTTCTGTGGTTCCTGAGTAGCATAGTTGAAAGGACAGAACCAGACGTCTGCTGATGTGTTTGCCTAAGACAACACAGTTATTAATGACACAAACATTTCGCTGGACTTAAGTGTTAGTGTCACCAAGATCTACCAGCGTGATCAGTTGCATGCTGTGAAATCATGATCGGCATGAGCTTGTAATATTGTTCATCTCTTTAAGTCGAATCCATTTCCCTTTACAGACCAAGGCTTAACATGTGTCTCTGAGGTGCATGTAAGAAGAAATACTGCTTTGAAAGCTGTACCTCCGAATCGGTTGACTATCAACTGTACAGTCAAGCACTGTGGAGATGCGCCAAATATCACCTGGTGTAAAGTCTTGGACACACTTAACTGCAAAGCAATGATTGATGCAGAGAATATAAAAGTCAGTCAAAAGGAATTATCAGCTCATGAGGTGAGGTCATTTTTGTTTTTTAAGAAGATATCTATGGATGACCAGGGCCAGTACAGATGTATGTTAGCTGGGTCTGAAGTCTCAGTTGTTAGCCACGCGATCAGTGTCAATGTCTCTGGTAAGTCAAACTCCTGGCATCTTTCATGTAATTAACTGTATATGGGGTTACTAATTGCTTTGATGTTAGTAATTTAATGATGTATGTGTTTTAATTAGAGAGTTACGTGGGATTTGACTACTCTGGAAACAACATGGGTAAGAACACAGTGGTTTCTAATGACAGACACACACAGTCACTTCTGAAGACAAGCTGACATATCGGCATTGGATGGTTGATCCAAGCAGAATCCTCAAAACAACATGCTGCAAAATGAAGTATTGTACTGATCAGAGCACTTATTATTATTATTATTGTTATCAGTCCATCTGATAAGACAGGCTGTGTCTTGTGTTGTTCAGATCTGTGTTATTAATATCTCCATTTCTCTTCTGACAGGTGTATCACCGACTTCAAAAAATAAAATGGATGTGTACTGGCTACCTTATGTTGGTATCTGTATGGGCGTTCTTCTGCTGGTGGTCATGGTGACAGCAATCTCCTTCTTCTCCCTTAACAGCTGTGAAGGTATGATGTTCTGTAACAAGTCTGTAACATAGTCTCAAAGGCAGACCAAATGATCAAAAGGGTTACACCGTCGACAGTGTCACCCGACACAACGCCTGATATTGTTTCATTTTGTCTGAACATTTACGTTTTATGAGATCATCACCTACACACTTTTATCATTCGCAGGACCAGTAAAATTTGCCAAGAGCAGGACAAAGGAGCAGGTAAAGAAAACAAAAATGATTTTACCTCACATACAATCATGTTATCAATACACTGGTAGGTTTTTGTAACGGATGACCTTAAAATGAATAACCCAACTGTTCCTCATTCATGACACAGGAAGCGTCCACACCAGCAGCATGTCCAGACCCTAACTCCAACCCTAAAGGAACCCTTCCATCATCATCATCGTCTTCGTCATCCAACCCAAACAACAACCAACTAGACAATCTCTATGACAGCTGCATCAACGGGCCATTGCAACACAGCTACCTGCTGATGAGCGGAACGCCGCCTTCCTCTGACATAGCAGATCGAGGCCATGTGTCAAGCCAGCTCGTGTACGCTGCTCTGAATCATCAGAACAACAACGGATCCCCGAAACCCAGCCACACGCCGACGCCCCTGGAGGAACACACCGAGTACGCAGCCATCCGGGTATACTGAGTCCGAAGTCTCAGAGGGAGACAGATGCCAAGCACACAAGTTGTCTTCTATCTTACATTTGGGAGATTTTCATGTTTTTTTTATGCATTTGGGGGTTTATTTAACTCACATGCACTCATTGGGACAATATTGTACGTTTGATGGAAAGTGTTAGCCGTGTGTTAACCTCAGTTCAGGACTGTTTCAGAGAAGCTGATGTGAGTTGTGAAGAAGGGGGCTGTTGAGGTTAGAAAGGTGGGTGAGAGGTATAGAGGGTTTGATTCTGTACCCCGTCCTGACCCGTTCTTTCTGACATGGGAGCACAAATGTCATGTTACCACTGGAGCCACGATGGGTAATTGACATGCAAACCAGCCTTTGTGACTGACTCAAAACCCAGTCCGTGGGGAAGGAAAGAAACGCTTTGGTTGGAGGTCTTGCTATTGTTTGTGACGGTTATGGGTTGTATGTGAATAACACCTCACGCCGAGCATGTCCTTATGTGTGTTTGCTTGTAAGATAAAATTACACAGGATGTGACTTCCTTGTCTTTGCTCGAGTGCTACCTGAGGAGGATGGTGTGTTGGGGCTTTCCATGGTTTATGTGAAATGTTGAGCCCACCATACACTCATAACTGTCGCTAACTGTATACAGTGCCCCCCCCCCCACCAATGGAAATATCATTTAAAGGGACAATCTGCTGTTGCGTCATACATTTTTTAAAACTTTTTTTTACTTTTTTAAATTCTTTACATTCTAAATTCTTTATGTTCATTCTAGAGGAATATATGTTTTTAAATGTCTAATGAGCTTCGTTATATTGTCCTACAATACTCACCCCAATGTTGGTAAACAATAGTAAATGTAAATGCACATTACATAACGTTAAAATGTTTCTGAAACTATTTTCATGGAATGGCTAATTTTTGCAGATGTGGCGAAAGTTTGGGTGTAGTCTTACTGGGAATTTATCCAGTTCCAACATGGTTCCCACAGGGTTTCTGCACATGTAAGACTTGAAGTGATGTTATTTATGCCCCAGATACAAACCATAAATTACTTAAGGCTGGGGGTGTAATGGTTACCAACACAGGAAATGTTATAGGAGCAGCCCACCACCACCACCACCACACTAAAACTGTAATGTGAATTCAAAGAGAAACCTGTTGTCTGACTTGACAAATAAGTATAGACAGAAACATCCTCAGTAGCCGATTCTATCCTTTATTACGTTATCACATTTTCTGAATTTTATAATGCTGCCACAGACCCGTCAGCTCAACATTATTACAAAAACCAGTGTAACAGCAACAGTTTAGTCAAAATGGTTACGGTCCATCAAATTGTTCCCCAGTTGAGAGTAGACCAGAGTGACTGTTGCTCTGTGTTATTAGAGCCAGCTCCTGCCAACGCGAGGTGGCTGTATTAGGCATCACAGAATCGTAATTTCAAAGACAGCATTAGAGCCAAATAAAATGTTTCAGACATGATGATCCTAAACATGCAGACTCACATTATACCTCACAGGATACGTTTCTAGGGGAGCGCGTCGACAAAGCCTTGATCACAGGTGTTAACAGATTCCATTTTCCTTCAGGTTGGGCTGGATGTGAGTTGTCCTTCTACTGAATGGTGTCAGTCAGGCATAGCCCACACACACTGCCATATGACCGTCTGTACTTCCAGCACCCACATGCACAGACACACACACACACACGCGCACACATGCACACACGCACCCACACGCACATACGCACACACACACACACGCACACACAGGGACACCCATATCTGATTGTTTGCCTTATTTGCATGCCTGGACACACTAGTGGCTGTGTGTGTGTCTTCGGAGGACAAAGACCTATTTTAACCACCAGAGAGATGGAGAGAATGCACCCTGCGAGAGAGGCGAGGAGGGAAGAACGGTGGAGGGGGTAGTGAGAGAGACATGGCAAACTGGTGCAGGACTGAGGTCATCAAGAAAGCCTGTGACCCACTACATTCCTAAACGCCCCGTGACAGAGTGGTCGAGGAGTGTAGGAGTTATGTATGCAAGTGAAAAATCAAACAGCACACCAGGAAACTGGAAGCATCCTTTGAGGCCAACGGTCAAAGGTGTGGAGAAACAAATGAGAGTAATGCTCAAACCGTATTAACTGATTGAGCAAGTAGCCATTCCACTGGGATCTAGCATGAACCTAAAACATGGAAACAGCGACAGTAACCTCTCCATTTAATTTAGTTCTGAAGACATAAAAACATTCCCAGATGTACTATGGACTTTTAAAAACAGTAGAAATGTTATCTGATCTGGCATAAAATGACCATTCTATTTTTGGTCAGTAATCTGCAGGATAGGATTTCAAGACAAAGACAACAGTAACAGAGTGTGTGCCAGTGTGGCCCAGAGCTAATAAACACTTTAACACGTCTATACTCTGTAACTGCCCCCAGGTTGATGTGGGCTGATATAGAGCTGTGTGTGTGTGTGCGTGTGTGTTTGTTCGCCAAAGCTCTGTGCCCCTCTCAAACTCCATGGCTCAGGATGAAACAGACTTGGGCCAAAATGCATATGGGAACCAGATCAGTACAAAGCCAAAAGGAAAATAACTCCACCTTTCCCATCTACCTAAAGTCAAGCCAAGAGTACAGAGACTGGGCCTAGCATTCCATCGCTGTAGCCCAAACTAAAAACCCTCCAGAATGTTATGAAATGTTCTCTATAAAGTGCATACAGAAGCAATAAAACAATAGGCCTTTTCTAATTTCTTTATCTTGCATTTTATAACATGTCATGGACATACATTTTCAAGTTACAACATCTTCATTTAGAGGGCTGTGTTAATCTTTGTTTTGGTTAGTTTCATTTCTGCCGGAGACTCTGGAAGATGGCACATTATGAAAATAAAATGTTATCTAAAGACAGCCCTCCACACTCATTTTGAATGTTTACATTACATACCACACCAGGCAATGTAGAGCGAAAACACATCTAACCAAGTAGTGTGGCGGATTTGACGCTGCATGGAAAAAGATGCATTACGATGGCATTTCATGACAGTTTTTCCTGAAAAGGCAATCAACCTTGACTGCTTTGTATACTAGGCTTGCTGTATACAAATGAATAAACTCAGATCAGCATTTAATTTCAGCTTGAATCTGAAGAGACGTACCACTACTACTGATGACCTGGCCATGTTAAAAGATCTTGGTGGCCTAGATTCAAGGAAAGCCATGCACACGTGTGTACACAAACACACACACGCAGACAATTATTTTCTATCTTTGTGGGGACCTGAGACCCAATCCAGTCACAGAACACCATATTTCCTATTCCCTGGCAATAAATCTAACCTTAATCCTGACCTCAATAAAATTTTAATAATAACTTTTATACCTAAACCAAACCTAGCTCTAACGCATTATCCAAACCAGTTTTGTCTAAAGTTAAAATTAAACCAATCTCTAACATTATGCCAAAATGCCCCTAAGGCAAAAAAATCCCTAGTGGGGATTTGCCCCCAAGAATTTTGGGGACCTAAAACTAATCAGGTAACTAATCTTTATGGGGACATCAGGTCCCTACATGAACACAGAGATGTAGATCAAACAACTGACAGACACCTTGTCCATCATGTAGTATTGAGGACATCTACAGAACCACAATGTCCTTTACTGGAAATAACATCACAAACCATCTGACCATGACACACATAATCACACACAACTCAAAAACAGCTATTGACTGTCTCACCACAGCCAAATGTCATCAATGGAATCAATTTAATCATTTTATCTAACCGTAGAATCTACCAGTGTCTCTCCAACACAGCAACAGTCTTGAGTGAGATGCTGTGGTTAAACCCTCATAGATTCTTCTTCATAGCCACCCGGCCAACAGGTTTAAATTAGAAAGCAAGCTTCTGCCGTCAGTCATATCCATATCATGTACAAACAACTGGCAAATCAGGGTTTTCCCTACAATATAAAATAGTAGAATGAAAACAGAGAGCATTCTGGGGGTTCAAACACAGCACGATATCCACAGGGCTACATTACATTGGTGTAAAGCAGGAATGAAAGGTGGTATAAAATCCCTATAATAATACTCTACTCATCTCTTCTAATAATAATACTGTACTCATCTCTCCTAATAATAATAACGTACTCATCTCACCTAATAATAATACTGTACTTATCTCTCCTTCATTCAATGCATGACAAGACAAACAGGCTCATTGAATAGTGTAATACCATTGTGTAAACTAAGGTATTTTAACTTAATTTTCTTGGTTTTCTAAGGAAACACTTTCATGTTCTAATATATTTTAGAATGGCACAAAGAAACCAGAGAGGTTATGAGAACACTCAACCGGCTCATACTTCATGTCACATAGCATGAATGGAGATTGCTGTCATCAGGGTACACAGTTAAGTTGTGATCTTTCTGGCCAGAATTCGCACACAATCTGATCTAGGATCAAGTCTGTCAATTGAAGGATATTCATTACAATTTCAAAAGAAAATCTGACGGCATACCAACACCTCTACGGTGAAACATTGAATACATGTGAATACAAGTCAGTGTGTCTGAACAAATGATGTAATGGTTTCAAATTCTCAGTGATGTCGGTCTTGACAGATTGTTTCGTATTGAGTGTCCTCTTCTTCAGATGGGATTTGCTTCACTTCTCTCTGCTCAATGTACTTTGGCATGTTGAGGAACAGTTTCTGATTGGCTGTTTAAAGTTTCATTTCCTATTTTCAGACTGCATCTGTGCATAGGTAAGAGAGAGAAACAGACAAAGAGATAAAGACGTCAAATTAAACAGACCAACATGGCAAATTAAACAGACCAACATGGCAGTTTCGATACTCTGTGGTCCTAAACATTATTGGCCCATGTGACCACAAAACATGTTTTAATATTCAGTTAAATTTTTTGGGGAAGTTAGAGCCACGCAGACTGGAGGTTACTCACTTAACTCCAGTCCTATAACCCTAGAACACATTTTTCTTGTGACCCAATTCACAAGTCGAGCAAACCCGCATAGGGTCATAGCCCCTTGTTTGGCAAACACTGTTCTATTATTACTGTAAGTGACATGAACAAGGTAAAAGAGAATTCAGTGCTCGTCATTAGGTTCAGCTGCTCCAAAACTCCAGAATACACTGAGACCAACCAAACATCCAGGCATCATAATTAAGTTTCCACTTGAGGCCTATCAGCCTGCAACTGTCTCTGAGAGTAGGTAACTAGTAAAATGACACAGAGAAAAACAGCACATAACTGAAATTCTTCCCTCAACATTCTTGACACTGTGTGACAACTCCAAAAAGTGTTCTGACACTAAATTTGTCTGAGTTCAGGATCAGAATACCCTTTGTTAATAATACTGATTTAAACATATCAAAAACAGGCTGGATTTGCCAACTGAATTGTTGTCTACTGAATATCTCTCTAAGTTTCATTAACCCTTAAGATCCTTAGTATATAATACATCCATTCTCCACAGAGATGCTGAAACAAGCAAGAAAATTTAAATTACACACAATTCCAACAGAAATAGGTGATCTTTGTTACAGCTGGTAAAGTGCAGCTTGAGTGCAGGAACTGTAATGGGCAGGCTGTGAATTTCTGACACGTGGAGTCGAGATTGTAGCTTTTTGCATTGACTTGACGTACTATTCTGTAAACCATCACATTTATTTACAGCATCTAAAACAGAAGACTGAAAACATCTCTCTCTGACCAGCTGCAAAATTTCATGTCTGTAATTTGTCTGCAGTGACTGGAGACAGCTGTCATCCCAATGGAGTGAGGGGTTCTAAATAAAAAGAGCTAGGAATGACTAGACCTTTGTTCGTGAGGGGGTTTTGCATAGTAAACATTTAATAAAAGCCAACCCTGTGTTTTACATTTCCATATTCTTTGGCTCCCTGTTTAACACTTTATTTTTGCCTTCTGGCATCATTGAGACCAAAGAATTCTACTAGATCACAATATATATTCCATGTTGTTTCCAGACTGTATCTGCATAAAACACACAGACACACACAAACACACACACACACACACACACTTAGGTGCCATACATGTCTCTACATGTAGCTATTAACAATTAACTAATAAATGAATGTGAAGGTGGTGAATCAGTCAGGAAAACATCAACACACAGCTGAATACCAGAACGTACCAGGAAACGGAATGGCGCAGAAGCAACATAGACACACAGAAGACAAACACAACGTCATCTCAGAGTTCCCGTGGCACAGAAACACTCTTCCTGGGGAGAACTCCAGCAGAAGAGAATCATGATGGTGACAACCATTGGCTCTTAGAGCTCAGAAAAAGCCAGTGATATCAACAAGGTTCAAAGTGTTCACTCACAGAAACAGTGGAAGTCATTTCTCCTGTTTTCCTCTGGGCCAAAGGCTTAAATTAAATTATTGTTCTTGGACAACTCCTTTGAGATATGTGGAATGAGAAAGTAAAAGATGACTCTCTAAAGTGTTAAGGAGGTGCGCGCACACACACACACACACACACAATGCACACACATACCTACCTTCTTCTTTGCGTAGGAAACACTTCCAAAGGCAGAAGCAGAGGCCTATGACCAGCAGAGAAGCTACGGTGGTCACTGAGATAAGGATGGCCAGAGCTGTTCCAACTAGAGACAGACAGCGAGAGAAAATTACGCATGTTGCATGTACTTTAAAAATCTATGTTTTACACAAGTTTCAGACATAATTTTCTCTGATTTCTTTATGCACACACAATATCCGATAAACCATTTCGGATCCTGACAAGACAAAGCTATATCCAGCTTAGGCATTAGGTTTGTGGTAAAAGTTGTGGGTTACGCTAAATGTACATGCCGTTCAATTATTGTCTCTAAACTGCTTATTTGGTCAACATGTCTGCATTGCCAGGCGCTCCAAAATAACTTTGCCCTATTTGAGACTAATTATTTAAGGCCTGGCCTCAAACGCAGCAAATTCCAGCAAACTCGGGACAGTCAATGTTAAGATGTGTCTTTGGAAGCACATTGGACACCATTCTAGTCCTTATCACGCTGCTCTCTGTTCTTCGACCCTGACTGAGCTCAGAGGTGCTCAAGCAGCCAGAGTGTGATGAGGCAAGGCCACCAGATCTGGACGGTCCTGGCCAATCGCAGCGGCCTTTGGGCTGATCCGCAAGCATGATAAAACCCTGGCCTTGCGAAGAAGCAACTAACTGCGACGGAGTAACTTTACTGCTGCACCATTCACAGGCTCTCGGAAGATATGATTTTGAATGAGAGTAGCGTTTAATGTAATGAATAGAGTTTCCTACAATGTGTTGGTGTCCATGTCTCACTTACTCTTGGTGTTCATAGATACAGCAATGGGTGACTCCAGGCCCTTGTGGTGGACCAGGCATTTGACGGACACATCCTTCAGCAGCCCTGATTGGACGGTGAGGGTGCTGATGACCAGGGTGGTCCCGTCCCCCTGCTGGAGCTGTGATGTCACAGGGGGTCCCATGGTACGGTTGTCTCGCTCCACGTTCCAAACAATCTCGGCCGGCGGCCTGGACACGGCCGTGCAGTTTGCTTCAATCACCCCTGGGGATGTGTTCTTGTAGCTAACCTGGGGTTTAGGCAGTACTGGGAAAACACAGAACGTCCCGATTTGGTAAATGACACAAGGCCTTCCTGATGTCTTGGATCACATGAGAAAATGTAAAAACCTTAGGTTACACCAAATTGAACTGTGTGTTTTTATTTTAATAAATACCCATAAAAAGGGGCTTATTTGGGCAGAGGATCAATGCCACAGATAAGGTCAATGTGTTGAGATCTGCATGCAGCAAATCGCCTCTGTTTCCAATTGTCTGTCCTCAGAGCTGAGGAAGGAATGCTATTCATTGGAATTGAAAACGCTTGTGTTGGCGGAGCTGATCTGGCCACAGATATTTGGCCCAGATAGCGGCAATAGAGTCTTTACGGGCGTGCTACCAAACTGTGTGAACCTTCAATCTGGAGCCGAAAACGTGGCAGAGGTCTGGCAAACCGGGAGGGATCTACACAACAGAACATTACACTGTGGTGTGTAAAATACTGCCATTTATCTACAAACAATGAACGGGGAAAATGTGATGTACTGCCACCAACTAACATTACAATGTGATATGTAAAACACTGCTATTTACCAACATTGCACTTCGATGTCATATTGGATATTGATCTATAAGTCTATTTCCCTCCTTGTTAGTCTTTTCCCTAACTTTCCATCAGCCATCTTCCCACCTCACCACAGATGTATTTAAAAATGTGCTGACTCAGGGAAGAGAGAGATATGTAACAAGCTCCGAGTCATGAAGTAAAATTCAAAAGAGAAAAGAAAGAGTGGAAGGGAGAGATAGAGAGTGTGAAAGATGCAAGTGAGAGAGAGCGAGATCGGGAGAATGGCAGAGAGATGCAGTTGTGCTTGAATCACTGACAGTTGTGCTTCAATCAATTGAGACAAAAGCCTCGCTGTTTGGGCTGCAAGCGAATGAACAAGCAAAAGACAATGAGTGAACGAGAGAAAAATGGAAAGGAGAGAGTGAGTGACCGAGAGAGAGGGGGGTTGATGAGACAGTAGGGAGCTCTGTCTGTGTGAAACACTAATACAGTCATGCTTTAGGGCGCTGCACTACACTCTCCCCTCTCTCCCCTCTCACACTTCTCTCCCCTCTGTCCCTTTACAGTTTTTGCCAATTGCTTACACACTTGTTTACACATCAACTCACATTTCAATGAACACAAAAATAGAAAGGCTTCAAAAACATAATACACAGCTAATTTGTTTGCCATTGCAGGTTTTTACAACAACAAAAACACACAAATAAAAGTAGAATTAGAGTATAGTAATTAATACAAAAACAATCACGGTAAAATTACAGTGTAATGCTACACAAAAAAATGCTAGGAGGACACGGGGGGGGGCATTTGGTTGGTGGTGGACACTTTCCAATGCCAAGTAAAAATAATTCCTCAATCGGATTGAGAAATGGGAGTAAGGGGGCAAGTATACAACTGAGGTTGGTGTGGTTGCTGAACCACAGTTCCTGTTCATGGGTGAGCAGACATTGACTTTCACCCTGAGGAGGCCGTCCGGCAGTTCTGTAGAAAATGCCAGAATATGATGTCATTGGTTGGGTTGTTTTTTACCTATCTCTCTCTCTCTTTCTTCCTCTTGCTGCCATGTTTGCAAATTTCTCACAAAAGGGGCAAGCTTACCTGAGGTCTATTTGTAGTGCTTAGGCTCAGACTAGTTGGTGTTCAGTTACTGTATAAGTGTTTATATTTAAGAGATTTCATTCTTGAACATAGTGTCTAAGGTAAGAAACAGTGTGTTGTGTTTTGCAAAGTGGGGTGCAGAACTGCAAATAAAGTGCAAAGCAGAAAACGTGTTTGTGCTTTTGATGGCATGGTTACAAAAGTTAGGTTTTTGATGCTTTTGTCTAAGCATTTTACTTTGCTGATTGCTTATAGTGTGTAAGCAATCGGCAAAAACTGTAAAAGATCCATTCATCAGTGCTAATATGATTTCTGTCAAAGGTCCCTCGGGCAGACCGACCAATGTCCAGGCTTTGTCTATCACTTAACCACACAAACAACACCACTGACCGTGGCTTCAAACAGCCAGAAAACTGATGAAAATTAAAAGCCAATGTGACACCATGGATTGGAAACCAGTGTTTGGTACGTTTCTGCGTATACGTTACGACAGGGAAAAAGTTCAGACTGGGACCTCTTCCCTCAATAGTCCATCCCGGGTCCTCTTCCATCAATAGCCCAACTTGAGACCACTCCCCCGAATAGTCCAACCCGGGACCTCTTCCCTGAATAGGCCTTATCAAAAACATCTAGTACTGACAAAGCCCTAGAGACGATACCGCTCCGTCTCAGCCGGGAACAGCACAGTGTGTGTCCTTAAGAGCTGAGAGCAGGCGTGGTCCTCGTGTTGGGGCCAGTGTCAGGGTTGATCTGTTCAGGGGGCACCTCTGACCTGCAGCCCAGGATGAACACTACCATTAATCAGAGCGGGGCTGCACACTCCCACTCACAACAGTCTCCAATGTCTTTAACCCCTGACAATAATGTCTGGGTATGCAAAGGTCAGAACGCGCACATGCATCTCACATGTGAAATCATCTCCTCCACTTCACTAGGGGAAAATGTGCATAGGCAAACACACATCCCCGCTGTGGTAACCTGATGTTTCATAGCATATCAACCACCATCAGCCAAACCCAATATCAGTGTCAAATATTATTCCTCATAAGAGTGTCTACCCAGACTCCCTCCTCCCTACATGCAGAACGTTTCTGAATAAAAGCCCCAACTAAAGACAGTTAGGAAAGTGTAGAAAAACCCCACCCACCAAAAACAGCGAGGCAGACGGTAGCGCTCTTCACCCTCTCCTGGTAGGTGTTGTATTCGCAGGTGTAGCAGCCCTCATCCTGGACGCTGACCGGTTGTATGGACAGCTGGCTGGTGGAGAGGGAGTGGGTCAGCCAGAACCTCTCCTGGTAGGGCGGCTCAATCATGGGGTCACTGCGCTTGGCGTAGGAGGCTACTGGGCTGGACTCCCCACGTTCTGCCGTATGTCTCCACAGAACCTGATGGACCTTCTCTGGCAGGCCATAGGAGCAAGAGAGGGCTGCTGCCTTGCCACTTACCGCTGTCTTGTTACCCTCTGCAGTCACACGAGCTGGAGGAGAGAGACAGACATGTTTACACGGACAGACAGGCTGGCGGACAGACACTAGGGCAGGCCTCCATACTCCCAGCACGCTATCTGCAACACCTGTTTCTTATTTTTTTTCCGCGCATTGTTTTTTAAGTTACCCATTTTTTTCAAGTTACCACATGCTTGACACCTAATTTGTGACTACGACCTCGGCTCATGGCAGCAACTCTCAGTGGGTTTGGTAGAGTTGAAGGTCAGGATATGCGCGCTATTTTTCCTGTCACTGCTCACCCAACCAGCTTCATTAGTTGGGACCCATGCCCTTGGGACCACAACGCTTACAGGCTCCGACACACCACAACGAGTCACTAGGGCGAGACACGTCAAAGCAACACTCGCTGAGCTTCACTCTATTCATCCTGGGAAATGTACAACACCCGTTGTGCGAGAGCTGTTTATAATTACCAGTAGGAACCTCCCACAGCTTCTACTGAGCATGACATGCGAACAAAACACATGTAGATGGGATTTATGACACCATACTTCATCAGAGTAAATCCCCATTGGTTAACAATTAATCAAAACACAAAATGACTTCCAGAGTAGAGAAATGACATCTGTGATGTGTTTAAGTGATCTGCAGATAAGCACACCAAGTCCAATGAGAACAAAGTAGGGCGCCAAACAACAAGATGGGCAGAAGCATGAATTTAGAGCCATCAAAAATGGGACCATTCTGCCGGACAGAACAGGCCCACACAGCAAACAGACCATCCTAGTTATTTCTTTCTTCCCTCAAATGTGTTTTCTCTCACAACACTTCACTGATAACGGCAGCGATTCTAAAAAAACAAAAAAACAATATTGACACATTAAAATGGAAGAAAACACAGACTGAGGCATTCCCTTGCACTCAAAGTAAATCCGATCCGTCCTCTGTACTCACATGTGACGGTCAGGCAGGTGCGTCCCTCCTGTGACCCCGAGGGATACAGGTCAAAGATGCAGGTGTAGCAGCCCTCATCTCTGAAGCTCACACGACGAATGGTGATGGCCGAGGAGTCCTTTGGGGAGGGGGCCAGCTCTACGTGCTGCTGGCCACTCACACTGTCCTTCTGGTCGGGCAGGTAGGTCAACAGAGTCTGGTTCTTCACATCCAGCCAGCGCACCTGTTTCAGGCTGTCCCCGCGCCCCTTCGACACCATGCAGGACAGGGTGAATGGGAGCTCCACCGAGGCCTCCTGTCGCTCAGGGGCCGTCACCTTGCCTGGGACATGGATACAGGAGGGAACCACGCGGGCCGCAGATCCAAATCATGGACTTGTGGATTTGTGAAATTTTGAAATATGTTTTGGCCACAGTGTGTGCTTTGTCACAGTTATATTTGTGTGTTCACACTCTCCACTCACCCTGCAGCCTGGCCGCCACCAGCAAGGACACGCACAACTGCAGGAATCGGATCACGGAGGACTCACGCATCATGACCTGAAGTGTGCACAGGGTAGAGCCATGGACTGGGTTCAAAGTTCTCCAGGACCAGGGTAGAACCCTCAGACTGATGTTGTTCCCAATAACCTATCTGGTTATGCAATCTTGAAAGATGTCAACTTACGGGCTGAACACAATGTTTATGCAAGCCTCATCTTACCCACGGCCCTGTCTCTACTGTCCCTGGGAGAGACAATAGAGCACAAATGGGTGAAAACACACAGCCGACACCCATAAACTTGGGTGGAACCGGTTTTGAAAGCTGCCTTTGAATTTCCTGTCTTACCTAAACGTTGAAGGTCAAGATCATCAAGGAATCAGCCAAGCCCATTATACCCAGGGCTTCTTTTGACCCAATTGTGTGCTATTGTCTCATAGACAGACTCCACTGAAGTCCATAGAGGATAAATGATCACCTTCTTCACACCTAGCATCTTTCTTTGAATATCCAATTTAATAAGGCCTACCACCTTTAAGAAATTAAAGGCTGTTTACTTGCATGCCTAAAGTGGAAAGGGCTGTGTAGTAAAATCTAATCCATTCCACTTTAGTGAAAATGATAAAGCCACTTCTTGGGGAAAGTATTTAAACAAAACTCTTTATGCCATAAACGTACATTTAAACACATTTAGTCTATAGGGCCAAATAAAATAAATCTGTTAAGGACCAACGGTGCACTGAAATCTGATTTCTTATGTTTTTATTTTCTGTAGGCTAAACGTTATTGCTGTATCAGATTTGCATACATCTGGTAAATACCTAAAGACGCCTAGCTACATAAAATAACAACACCGCAGCCAAATTAGATTTGAACTTTACAATGTCAGTAATTTAGCAGATGTAATCTATAAACAATGTCGGATATCAAATAATACAGAAATTATTCCCCAATTTGGCTGCGGTGTTGATGTATCTTACCTCTGTGGTGTAACCTGCGGCGCAATTTTTGACAGCTAGTCCGTTCAATGTAATCTCATGGTTCGGGTATTTCCATGTATCCAATTGACTCTCTATAGGCTATGGATGTAATTCGGGTACAATCCCGCCCATCTGTGACAGTTTACTCAAAGACAAAGTACTGTATGCATAAGGAAAGGTGGGCATCAAGTGAGAGAACCATGTGTTGGTTCCAGTAAATCGATGTCTTATGTTAGTTGTTAGAAAAAACAAGGCTCTCCATTATTCCAACAGCGTATGTGAGCAGGCTGTCCTCTAGCGGGTCTTATTGAAAGTATGATCAATTTAACGCATGTATGAAATCAAATGAGTCAACTTATTTTTTGCAAATATTTTCGTGAGACTCATTGGCCATAGAAATCTTCATTCGGATCGTGTAGCTTTTAGGAAAATAATTTGTTCTAGATCCAGTCCAATCCTTACCCAGTCGAAGCCATTGGTCTATGAAAGTAAATAACCTACATAAATAATGACAATGGTGGAGGATTAAAGTTGTCTCACAGTAACAGGCTGGATTCCAAAACGTTTTTTTTTATAACAGGTCCTACAGGAAAAGGCATTGTCATCACAATTTTATCTCCGATCTCTGCCAATTAGTTTTTTATTTTTACCACAATGCGTAGACAATAGAAAGAACATAAGAAATAACATTTTACAATTATACTTCAACTATTTACTAAATTGAAAATTACATTCAACATCTGTATCCCATAAAAACAACAGTTATCTCATAACCTGTTCCTCCTAACAAAAATAATCTCCTCCAAATCACAGTCGGGATATTAGATGTTACTTCTACTGTACAATGATGCGGTTACTGAGGTGAAAATAACATGACAGGGATAGGAATCTGGTCATAGAGGTCCCAAAAAACGTTTTGTTCTCATCCTCTCCTAATCAGAAAACGAACGGAGAACTTGGACATCAGATGAGTGCAATGGCTCAGCATTTAGAACCGCTCCCCAGAAAAACTTCAACCCTGATTGCTGGGGCCACACTGGTGGGTGATGGCCATTGTCAGTGTGGTCACCACGAGCCAGCAGAATCCCAGTCAAAAGAAATGAAGGATTCTTGTATCTGTAGGCGTGTTCTCTAAAAAAAAACACGATTGAGAATAAACATTGAATTGGTAATTGTAACATCAAAGGTTAATTTTTAAGTAACTAATATTGACATGACTACATGAACTCTACATATACAAAATATCAACGTTAACAAAAGGGACCCTTGTGTGTATGCTAGATTGCCTGGAGTTGATCAGTCTCTAAAAAAAACCCCTGCAAGATGTTGGTCCGTTTCTCGTTGCTTTCTGTTAGAGATAGAGAACATAATTGACTAAGGAGAACCTAGAATGTTGACACCGGTAGCTTTGTCGGCATCTGCAGGACAAAAACAAAATACTCAGACAGGAAGAGGAAATAAACTGTTTAACATTCGTTAACGATATACAAATAATTTGCCAAGAGAGACTGAAAGTTAAAATATGTTAAATGAAAGAAAACAAATACATTGTTTATTACTATTTTAATTCAAAGGTTTAATGACAATACAAAGAAATAATGTGAAGAAACAAAACACAGAAACATCTAAACCAAGTAATCATCAAACATAAAATAAAAGGTCTGATCAAAAAATCTATTTCCAAAAACACAAAAAACAGTCAGAGGTTTCATACAAAGGCATTTGGAAAATTCATAATGTTGCGACAGAGTTGCCTACTTCGTGTCTCATTCTGATGACGTACTTCACAGTCCAGAAGTGAGTTGACAGCTCTAAAAACGCATTGCCAGAATGCAAATACCAAATAACCACGTTGTTATGTATTTGTAGGCATTTGTATTGCAGTCGGACATGAACTGCAGGCAAGAACTTTGAACTGGACGTCTTTTAAAGATTTTATGCCTTGGTTTCATGATAAAAATGTCGTTTTTTATGGATTCAGTTATCATGTTCACCTCACAGGTAAGAGCTGTCGTTACGTGATAGAAGCAGCTACAGTACTGTAGCTAACCGTTATAACGTGAAACTGCTGCCATTAACGGTAACGCTACCTTCGGTTGTCGTTTGTTATGCCAGCTATCACGTTAGCCAGCTATAGAATGTTTGCACATATGTTCTTTCCAGGGATGTATTACGATTTAGTTGAGAAATGTTTTGTCATACTACGTCCCTCCTCGTTGTTTCAAACTATATAAAACGGAGAAGAAGCTGCATGGGATGTATTCAACCCGGAAAAAAACCGTTTTATATCTGAAAAGTTTCAAAAGAAGCAAACGGAACTAAATAGTTCGAGACCTAATCGTTTTGTCCAGTTGAAAAGTCTATTTGACAATACGGGAACTGTCTGTTTCATAAATTGTTTGTTTCTTTTGTATACTTGTTTTGCTGCTAAAACACTTTGTGTAGTGGAATGACTATAGTCCAGGGCATACACATGGTTTACTAAAGTGAATATCTTCCTACTGTCTTCCCAGGTGCTGTTCTTTGGCTTTGGATGGCTGTTCTTTATGCGGCAGCTGTTCAAAGACTATGAGGTGTGTTCTAATCACTCTTATATCAGTTCTGACGTGAAAGACATTAAACTACATGCTTGTCGTATCGTTCCAGAACTCTTTGATTACGGCCAGTTGGGAAAACCAATATGAAACAGAAACATGCTGGTATGTCTTTAGCATGGGTGCCGTAGTTGCAGTCACAACAGTTGGAAGGCTTGTGACTGCAGTGACGGTACCCACGGACTGAACTAACCCAGTCACGGTGTTCTGCTCACAGGTCCGGCAGTATGTTGTTCAGGTGGTGTTCTCCATCACCTTTGCTTTTTCCTGCACCATGTTTGAGCTCATCATCTTTGAGATACTAGGCGCATTAGAAACTAGGTACGTACGAGAGTCATATTTTCTTTTCCTGATGTACCCTTGTGTATTTATGACACATTGCTCACCATCAACAGGCAACACATGCCAGCTGATGTGTCTTATCTCCCTCAGTTCCAGGTATTTTCACTGGAAGTTTAACCTGTATGTGATTCTGCTGGTTCTAATCTTCGTGGTGCCTTTCTATATCGGCTACTATATTGTCAGCAACATCCGCCTGCGTAAGTAACACTTTTTCCTGTCCAGCTGTAGGCATTAATCTGTTGACACTAGTGTATGTGTGTATGACATGATTGTGTATGATGGGTCCTCAGTGTGTTGTGTGTTCTGTGTTCAGTGCAGAGACAGAAGCTGCTCTTTGCCTGTGTTGTCTGGTTTACCTTCATGTATTTCTTCTGGAAGTTGGGGGACCCTTTCCCTATCCTCAGTCCCAAACATGGTACGTGACTACTCAGGCCTTTTCCCCCTGTTCTCTCCCTGGTGGATTTAAGGCTATATTCTACTAGGCTATACGTCTGGGTTTGAAGATACTTGATTGTATATTGATTGTACGTTAGGGCTGTGAAGGTAAAGTTACTGCAATACTTGTTTCATGCCAAAAAATAAACCCTGACTCAGCTCTTAGAAAAAGTAAAAAAAAAATGGTTAGTAAACCAATAAATGCAACTCTGGAGGACAGCATAAATGTTTGTTTCAAACTTAAAGGGGTTTTCCTGAAGAAGCAAGATTGATTTTGTGTTTTGTTTTCTTTCCATGACCCCAATAAATATCATAATACTAGAAATGTTTCCAAATATTTTCTCTTTACCTCAGGTATCCTGTCCATTGAGCAGCTTATCAGTCGTGTTGGGGTAATAGGGGTGACTCTGATGGCTCTACTGTCGGGCTTTGGTGCCGTCAACTGTCCTTACACCTACATGTCCTACTTCCTAAGGTCAGTGGACTAACTCTGTAAAGCCAAAATAGCATTAATAACTGTATACATTTTTGGACCAATACATTTGTTTTAATCATTAATTATTGAAGAATATGACTTATGAATGAATGAATGATTATAAGCAAGCAGAACCAAAATACAAAACGGTAATTTTAATCATGAATTTCAGAGTGGTTCAACCTCTCCAAGCCCATCCCTCAGTATTTTTACAGCAATGGGAGGATGCTTTGTTAACTGTTCATTCTTGATTTAAACACTTCAATTAACCAACAGTCCCATTCTCTAACTCCTCATTGACCCATACATACATCTTATGTTCTCTACTGTCCACTCATTCGCCACTACCCTTATACTCCTCACTAAACCTATAGAATGCTTTGCATCTTTCTATGCAGGAATGTGACAGATAGTGACATTCTTGCGTTGGAGAGGAGACTTCTTCAGACGATGGACATGATCGTCAGCAAGAAGAAACGGTGAGGAGACTATTATTAAAGCTCCATGCTGTTTTTCTGGTAATATAATC
>JACXGI010004031.1:28442-57204 GCA_016801175.1 Esox masquinongy
GTGTGTGTGTGTGTGTGTGTGTGTGTGCGCGACAAAGATGTTTCCTTAAATCGTCTCCACAGACTTGTCTCTGATCCAGCAGGAAGTGGACGCTCTGGAGGAGCTGAGTCGCCAGCTCTTCCTGGAGACAGTTGAACTGCAGGCTACAAAGGTAAAACACACAGTACCTTGTAATAGTATTGACCCTCTGTCTTTTTTTCTGCAGTTTTCATATTGACTTTGGTCAGTCCTTTTGGTGGATTGTAGTTCATATAATAGAGAGAAAAAAAATGACATTGACATTTGGTACATTAAACGTGATCACCATTATGTGAAAAGTGCGACCCCTTCCGTAAACATAAAATATTTAAACATTATTAAATGTGTGTGTGTATATATGTTCCTGAGTATGTATGTACACACACACACACACACACACACACACACACACACACATACATACATACTTAGGAACATTGTTTAAAAAATAAATAAATCACACAGACATTTTCTGATCTTTTATGAACCAACATTTTTATTGAAATGAACACTTGGGTGGCCTAATTAAACAACCTTGGGCCATGTCTGGTACAGTACATAGACATCCAGGGGAGGAACACTGTCCTGTCTACACTGTACACCATTTGAACACCAATCACACACTTGAGTCAGAATGGTGTTCTACTCACTAATCTTAATTTTGTTAATATAAAGAATATCACAGTTGGGCAAGTCCAAAGAGATGAAAAAGGTCAAGGTTCTGTTTTAGATGTTCTACAGGAGTGCTCTGTGGTTCCTCTTCCATGGTGGGCTTGCTGTGAGGGCTCCAATCTAGTACTTGCGGCAGGCTTCCTGGGCTGTGTTGAACTGACTAAAAGACAATGATTCAGTCAGCAAGTGTCGCTATGCACAACTCCACAGTCCACAATAACTCTGCAGAACTTGATTCTGATTCACAATAACTCTGCAGAACCTGATTCAGATCCACAATAACCCCAAATGGGAAGTTAATAAGAAAGTAATATCAAAGCCAAAACCAAACGATTCACAAAAAATATTAAATCTATTCACTGTCAATATGATGTCAGCAAAGTTTGATAGGTGAGTCCCGTACAGATGAAAGGCTCCCGGCCGTCCTTCCTGCTCGGCGGTGTTCAGCTGTGGCTTGTTGTCCCGTCGCTTTGTCCTCGTGTTAGGCCCACACAGCTACAGGTCCTACCACACACACACACACACGCACAGGTGTTAATGCACGCCACAGAACAGCGTTAGCGGGTTATGTTGATATGGAGAAGTACTTATCTTTAAGGAGCGTTCTTCAAACGGCCTTCTGTCTCAACCTGCCAGGGCTCCAGCTCCGCTACCACTCTGCTCCCGTCGACCCACGCTGCTTCTGGCATTCACCTTCAACACAGAACAAGTACAAGACACTCCCTGGTCCCAATTACTGATGTGCCATTACTCAAAATAGGATTTTGAGTGCATAATAAAATGTAAGCTTTATTTAGTTGTGAGCCAACTCTTATTTTCAGAAGAATTAATGAAAGCTGTGACCTCAAAATAAGGCTACTTTTCCCTAACCGCTAGTTATTAAGCATTATTAAAATAAGAAAGGTATAATCTAACAGGATGTTATGTATATACAAGCATGCACCTACCTGTATGACATTCACATCTTTAAGTAGGGTACTTACTGTCACAGATGTGGTTGTTCCACCTTGTTATCTAGATAAATGCGCTAACTGTAAGTTGTTCTGGGAAATGTCTGCAAAATTACTTAAATGTAAGTATTTATGTATTTTGACTTTTCTGTTAGGAGTAGTTATCTTTCTGGCACTATGCAGAGTTTAAATGTTTGCCTAAGGCTCTCTAAAGACAAACAATTACGTTTGAGCTTGCCATACTGGCATCTGGAAGGGCGACAGCTAGCATTGAACATCGTTACTTTGCCATCTACCCACTACTACTTCTATGAAGTAAATAGAAACTTATTGAGCATTCAGGGATCAGAGAATCACAGGAAGCCCATCACTGCAGCTAGCTCCAACACCCCTGGAATGGCTTCCATCTTCTCAACGTCTTCATCAGAAAAAAGTGGCCACTCCTCCCCAGAGCTGAGTGTGGGCTGGTAGGCACTGGACACCCTCTTGTAAAACTCGGCCTTGCGCCTCAGCTCCATGTGCTGTCGGTACAGATGAAGCCTGTCCTGCTCAGGCAAGTGCTGGTTGTGGTAGCGGAAGATGGCCATTTGGAGGGTCCGGGACATCCAGTACCACTCACAACTATAGATCTCTGAGAGACTTGGCAAAGTCTGACCTGCCAATTCACCAATAAAACCATGTCTATGTAATAACAATGCGTTGTTATCATGTCGAGAGATTCACATGCGTAAATAATGAACCATATCCTGGTGAGAATACAATTTCTCTTACTGTTGTTGATGGAATGTGATGGTCTTGTAAGACCCTGATTTCCCTGTGCCATCTGCGGGTCACACCGGTTGACTGGGTGGGTGCTGAAACTCATTGATGAGATATGGATTGTCTTGGAAAGCTGAAAGAAGTTGTCTGGTCTTGGGGTTGTGGACACCAAAAATGTAAGCTCCAAATCAAATCAAAACATTGAGGCCTAGCAACCAAACATTCAGAATGTGAACATTCTAGTGAAGGAAACTTTTTTAAACCATGCTCTTTTGTTCCCGTATTGCCATATTTTAAAAATAAATATCAAAATATTAATTTAGAGGAAAGGTCATTAGACAGTTCTTGTAATTTGACTCTAACCCCAAGTCAGAAATTTGTTTTGTCCTCATGAGGATTGCAAAAGTCCTAATTAGTCATGTTTTACTATCCTTGTGAGAACTGCTGGTCCTAATTTGAACTATGAAATGCGCACACACACACACACACACACAGAGAGAGTGTATGTAGGGTTTTGGGCTCAGACTTGCTATATAAGAATGTGTCTTTGTTTCTTCCCTCTGTTCTGGGCTGCAGGAGCGGATTGAATACTCTAAGACATTCCAGGGGAAATACTTCAACTTCCTGGGTTATTTCTTCTCCATTTACTGTGTGTGGAAAATCTTCATGGTGAGTCACACACCTCCAGACAGCCTGACTGACAATCTCCTTTGCCTGCATGAAAACGTATGAATCTAAAAAATAATCTGTTTGGTGTTCATCTTTATTTAGTTACATGAATTACATCTCCTATTCGAAATGGTTGTTCTTCAGTGTATATCATATTTCTTTTGGTTTCAAAACCATATTCATTTCTATTTCGCTTACAATCACGTCAGTGTGTGATCCACCTCCAAGATGCAGATCTGTATCTGTAATGACCCTGTTGTTTGTCCCTCTAAGGCCACCATTAACATTGTGTTTGACCGTGTGGGGAAGACCGATCCTGTGACAAGAGGAATTGAAATCACTGTTAACTACCTAGGCATCCAGTTTGATGTGAGTTCAGCTGCTCATGCACACGCAAACATTGCAAGCAAACACACACGCACGCGCACACACACACACACACCCACACACACATGTGCGCACCACTGTACAGTCACGTCATTAAATAAGTCTCCAGTAATGTTAATGATTGTCAGTTTAGAATGTTCAGAGTGTCCTTCTGTTGTGTCATTGTTCCTAATCATTTTCAACAGCATACTGAGTCTCCTTCAAATGCCACTGTCTGTTTAGTAGGTCCACAACACCATTGGTAGTTGTATATTCTGTTTCTTTCCATATGCTGTCCTCTGCAGGTGAAGTTCTGGTCTCAGCACATCTCCTTCATCCTGGTGGGCATTATCATTGTCACCTCAATCAGAGGCCTACTGATCACACTCACCAAGGTAAGACAACTACAGACAGGAAATTGTCCTGTTAAGACAACTACAGACAAGAAATTGTCCAGTTAAGACCACTGCAGACAGGAAACAGTCCAGGTAAGACAACTACAGACAGGAAATTGTCCAGGTAAGACAACTACAGACAGGAAATTGTCCAGGTAAGACAACTACAGACAGGAAATTGTCCAGGTAAGACAACTACAGACAGGAAATTGTCCAGGTAAGACAGTTAAACACAGGAAGTAGTCAACGTAAGCCAACTTTAGACAGGGAGTTTGATAGTCTGTTGTTATGATGTACCTTAACACCCATGTCTGTTTCTCGTCAGTTCTTCTATGCCATCTCCAGCAGCAAGTCCTCCAATGTTATAGTGCTGGTCCTTGCTCAGATCATGGTGAGGATGCATCTTTAACATTATATGCAAATGTTATGATCGAACAGCGGGCATATACAGCTCCGGAAAAAATTAAGAGACCACTGCACCTTTTTCTTTCCTTTCCAAAAAAGTTGAAAAGGAAAGTTGTGAGTGAGGAACAGAAGCATTCAATTTGCAGTGGTCTCTTAATTTTAACCCTTCTGTTCCTCACTCAAAACCTTCCTTTTCATCTTTTTTGGAAATTAATGAAAAAGTTGCTGTGGTCTCTTAATTTTTTCCGGAGCTGTATTTCTGTACAAAGCTGCCATTGTTTTGTGATTAGTTGTGGGTTAGAATTTGCCATGACCATTCCGTCTCTGTCTTTTTCAGGGGATGTATTTTGTCTCCTCTGTTCTTCTCATGAGGATGAGTATGCCCTTGGAGTATCGCTCCATTGTCACAGAGGTGCTGGGTGAGCTACAGTTTAACTTCTACCACCGATGGTTCGACGTCATCTTCCTCGTCAGCGCCCTCTCCAGCATCCTCTTCCTCTATCTCGCCCACAAACAGGCACCCGAGAAACACATGACCCCTTGAGCTCCACTAAACCTTGGCCGTGGTGACTTTTTCTGGTATTTACCTCAGTGGGCCTCCTGAACTGAACCTTAAGTGTCTGTCAGATTTTGATGGTCCGTTTTTGTTTCTGAGAAGAGCTTTGTCCTGTACTTCCTGAATCAGGAATTGGTCATGTGTAGCCTTGTTGACCGCTGGTGTCGGGGGGGGGGCTGGGAATCAATGAAGGTTTGGAACACTTAATTTTTTTTTACTTCAGTACTTGCAATCAGGACTTCATTGTCCTTTGTAGAAATTAAAATGATTTATTTAAAATGACGATTATGGTGGTGTCTTTATGCTGTCGCCCCATTGGACAGAGATGAATTCAGTTTGACCACCGGAGCAGTGCAGTCTACAGCATGGACTAGATTCACTGCAACACAGGCTTTGGTGAAGGAAACATGTTCACAAACGGGTGGTGTCAAATAACAGAATAATTATGGATGGAATTCATCAAACGACAGTGACCCCTGACGTCCCTGAAGCTGCTGCCTGTTCCTGATATGTTGCCGGGGTCGGTTGTTGGTGAATTTGTGTACAGGGCTACTGTTACCTTTTATTTTACTAAGACAGTGCTTTCACACAGATGGGAATGCATCAGGAAAACAACAATGTGGATATTTACTGGTTAGTTACTGTGGTATTAATTTGATCAGTTACTACTGGCCTATAGTATTACTGAAAAATAGATTGTAGACACATCTGGCATAGGAGTTTTTTTTTTATTTTTTTATTTGTGAGAGCCGTGTTTGTTATTTTAAGAGAAACACACAATGGATGTTACATACAAGACAATCATTTAAATGCTATCTAAATGACACCATTATGATTAGGTAGCATATATTCATATATGGTTGTGTTCATTACTGAATTAAACATTGAACTGGCATTGCTAGTGTTCTCAGTCTACATTCAGAGATTCTATGTGTGAAAACAGGACCACTAACAGATCAATGAAGTTTCCATCAATAAATAGATTGGCATTTGGTAGTGCTTTAACTGTAGGCATCATTCATGCACAAGTTATCTACCCTTAGCCATTGGAACATTTTATTTGAGCTGAACTCCCTACAATTACCAGCATTGCGCAAAGATTGATGACAGAAATGTGTTGCTTCTTATTGGTGGGCACTCAGAGTCTTTCGTCCATGCTGGAGGTAGAGGAGGCAGATGAAGACACAGACGAAGTCTACGGGGGACAGAGAGTCATTTCAGTGTTTTTGTAATAGAACTGTGGACAAACGCAGTTAATACTAACTTGCTTTTTATATGTTGGTCCTACGCTGTAGCCTGTGGTTCATTTAAATCTTGTTTAAAATTTTGTTTGGGTCACTCACCCTGTCTCGTCCCTGGGGTGGTGGGGTACCTGGCTCATCACCCTCCTCATCTTCACTGACCTCCTCCAGGGTGGCTGGCGTGTCTATCTGGGCTGGTGTGTGGCTCCGGGCGTGAAAGGGGGGTGGGGATGGGGACCTGGCGGGGGGTGAAGGGTTGAGGAGCTGGGTGGTGATGGCCACCCCGTTGGCTTTGAAGTTGTCGTACGTCTGCTTCCCGGCCACTAGGAGTGTCAGCAAGCTGCCGCTGTCACGGATCAACGCCACCACTTCCTCGTGGCTGCTCTGCTCCACGTTAACACCGTTCACCTCCACCACCACGTCATCATCCTCCAGACCCGCCCTGTCGGCAGCTCCGCCCTTCACCACCTGAGAGAAAGAAGTCAGCTGAGTAGTAAACGGTTTGGAGTGTTAGAAGAGTTGACGGTTACTGGATAACCAAAGTGTTTTCAGAGACATGTCATTGAGGCCAGCGTGTGGTTTGTTCTCTTGTCTGTCTTTAATACGTGACTGACTGGTTGAATGTGCCCTGAGGGTTTACCTCTTTGATGTACTGGCCACAGACCCCCTGGATACTGTTGAGGTGGAAGCCGTACCCAGTGGGGGCCTTCTTCAAATGACACAGCTTGAGACCTGGGCTATCTGAGGCTGGGGCCGGGACCGGGGCCGGGACGCACTCTGGATAACTGGGAGGACTGCTCAGAGGGACGGATCCCTCTACCTCCTCCAAGTAGTGCAGAGGGGACACGCCTCCCTGTGGAACATCACATGTAATGTCAGAACTGCCTGTCAGTGTCCATGGGGTCTTCACTGCCTTTTTGTCTCTGGCCTGTATTTGCTATGACAGTTTTTGCCAAATGCATACACACTGAAAGTGAATGCTTAGACAAAAGCCTTAACGTTTGTAACCAAGCCTTAAGGCACCGATAGTACAAACACATCTTCGGCTTTGCACTTCATTTGGAATTTTGCAACACACTTTGCAAACCACTACACGCTGTGTCTTACATTAGGCACTTTGTTCAAGAATGAAATCTCTTGCAATCATTGGGAAAACACTTCTATTGCAAATGCAAAACATACTTAGGTACATACAATGTGCCTGAAATCGGCAAAACCCACACACACGCACAAAAACACTTCTACAGAAACTGAACACCAACTTGTCTAAGCCCAAGCACTACAAACAGACCTCAGGTAAACTCACCTCTTTTGTGAGAACTTTGCAAACTTAGAGGCAGCAAGAGGAAGAGAGAGAAAGAGGATTAGGAGTAGGATGAGGATAAGAACAAAGAAGAGGACCAGGCAATTGACAGAGACATATTTCCGATGACATTAGGGCCACTTTGGTGAACCATGTCATTAATCATGGCCTGACGATGAGGGAGGCAGAGAGTCCAGCCCACCCTGAGTCGCTACATGGTAGCATCCATAATACAAACATTTAGACTGGAGAACAGGGTGGTCTTCAACTTTCTACACCAGACTGTACCTATGTAATTGTTTCACATCATTCTGCATCACAGTACAATACAATGTTGTCTTACAATATTAGACGTATGCTCCTAAGTGAAGAAAAAAAAGGTATAGTCCTGTCAAGTACATGCAATACATTGTTGATGTTACTGTGTACAGTATGACAGTACAGTAGGTAAAAAAACAACCCAACCAATGACATCATATTCTGGCATTTTCTACAGAAATGCCGGACGGCCTCCTCAGGGTGAAAGTCAATGTCCGCTCACCCATGAACAGGAACTGTGGTTCAGCAACCACACCAACCTCAGTTGTATACTTGCCCCCTTACTCCCATTTCTCAATCCGATTGAGGAATTATTTTCGGCTTGGTGTTGGAAAGTGTCTGATCACCAATCACATGTCCTCCTGGCTCTTGAGGGAGCCATGAAACATCCACCCCATCCCTTACAGTACAATTTTTTGTCATTTTACTGTATTTTTATTTCTGGGAGTTTACAGGAACATTTTGTATTGATTACTGTAATTGTACTTTTCTTTGTGTGTTTTTGTTTTTGAGTGAGTAGATGTACTGGAACAATCTTTCACAGAAGCCTGTATGAGAAAATTAAAAAGTCATATAAAGTATTAACGACAGCAGTGTTTTGTATAAAGTACATCAGTGTGCTGTTGCTGCTTTGAAAGAGTATTTCAAATGGTGGATGTGTGTATCATTCTGTTGCAAAAATGCCATTTTGAATTTCATTTTGACATAGAAGTGAGTGTTGTGTCTTATTCGGCTTGTGTGTTGAGTTTTGACACAATGAGCCAAATTCCACAAGAAGTGTGTAAACAACTGGCCAAAACTGCAAAGTCACCAGTAAATGACGGTCCCACACAATTGCAGTGTTTTCGAAGTAAATTTGACAAGCACATATTTTATGCGATCTTAAAAAAGTTAATTTGATTCATGAAAATCCGCCACCTTGGCTTTTTACCTGTCAAACAACAGACTCCAGATGACACTATTCACCGTGTTGGATTGCTGGCCAACTCCTTATTGGATTTGGTTGAATTGTTACGCTGTGCTCTCGGTCTGCATGCCTTGGTACTTGTTATACAGTATGTAGCTCTGTATATAGCCATTGTGTGTATTATAACCTTTTTTAATTTAAATTTGTTACCCATATTTCACCCCAATGTTCTTTCCTCCTAATTTCCTGATATTTCATTTGTCATTT
This sequence comes from Esox masquinongy, assembly GCA_016801175.1. Taxonomy (NCBI): domain Eukaryota; kingdom Metazoa; phylum Chordata; class Actinopteri; order Esociformes; family Esocidae; genus Esox; species Esox masquinongy. The sequence continues at coordinate 37,269 of JACXGI010004031.1, forward strand.
TGGCCTTGCTTCGTTCCAACTTCACAGCAGGGGCAGGATTGCCGAAGACCCAAACGTTTCCTCCTAGCACACACCGTTCAGATTATTATTACACTGCTTGCAGATTTCAGGTGGTACACTTGCGACGAGGACAACTCAGAAATTGCTGAGCTCACCAGCGTGTAACCTGGAATCACTAGAGCACAGCGTGACAAGGCTTATCTGTCAGACATCTACCAACACACCTCAGGCAGTCAAATACCAATTGGACCAGAATTCAAACTGGATTGCTGCAGGTGTACTGAGGCAGAGATTTAGACCACTGCAGAACTCAGGGGGTGGGGGGGTGCACACCACAGTTTTATGTCTTTAATAACCTGCACAGGAACTACTGATTGAACTGTCCCCTTTTACTGAACATTTTGAATATTGTGTTCTATTATTTAGACCCGGTAAAATAAATGTTCTAAAAGTTAATGGAAGTAGTTGAAGAAGAACTAGTGGAAAACATGGTGACTTGGATGTGACCTCTGACTGTCACCTAGTAAGGAACTTACCTAGACTATTATAAGTATACAAAAACAATAAAATGGTCCTGGCACATTTTCTTGTTAAAACTCCAGAAGCTTTAGTTTTAGCTGGATGTTTATACATTTTGTTGACCATCAGTTACGGATTCAGATTAGTGCCAAATGTTGCACATGCACAGATTGGTTCGCGCAAGCAATACTGTATATGACAGTGCAAGCGGAGAACCCGGCTCTTAAGCCAAGATCCATTGAAGCACATTCACGAACTACATTTAGCAAAAACAGCCAGTGTTAGGTGCAGAAATAACATTTCATGTTAGCCACTTAGCAGGTGCTCTTATCCAGGGAGATTTAGAGCAGTAAATGCATACATTTTCTTTTAGTATTTGCCCCCTGTGGGAATCACACACACAACCCTGGTGTTGTGGGCTCCACCAACTGAAGAATACGGGACGTGGTCGGGAAATTACACTCTTGACCTTGCAGTGAATTAGAATGCAGATATTTTCCCTGCGGTAGAACTATTCATTAAAGGACGTCAGACTTGCAAGCTCTCAGGTGTGATTTCATGTTCACAGCAGATCACTGGCCACGGGTGCAGAGTTTCTGCGATATCGCTGAGCAGCCCTTGCTGTTGACGCACATGTCTCTTTCACATCCAAAAGTAAATAATGATCCCGGATCACTCACCAGCCTGTAGAGCTTGTCAGTGTCCTCATCCACCACCAGGAGGCAGCACTTGTTGCCACACTGCCTGATCCTGTCCACCACCTGCTCGTGGCTGCAGCCGTCCACTTCCTCTCCCCCCACGGCAACCAGCCTGTCCATATCTTTTAGTCCCGCCCCCTCAGCTGGGCTGCCCCGGTCAATGTCCTTGATGAAGTGACCTGCAAGTAGGATGATATCTGTGTAAAATTTTACTGTGTAAAATGATGCTGACTCATGGCTTTTATGCTTGGTGATTAAACCGAACATTTCTATTCGACGCGTAACCAAGTTCTACAAACACACAAACCTGTCCTGTTAGGCTCGGCCCTTAGGAAGAATCCATAGCCATCGGACCCTTTGACCAAGTCCGCAACACGTGGCTTTAGTGGGAGGTGCTTCAGTGTAGCCAGCCCTGCCCCTAGACTGATGCGTTTGTTGTTGTAATACCTGACCGTCTCTTCATCCGCCAAGAGGAACATAATGCTGCTGCCTGATGACTTGATCTGGTCACAACATGGGTTCATTCAGGAGGGTGCAAAGAATTTTCCCACAGAAATGAACAGTGAATTAAGCACATTCTTCATTTGTCATGTAGAAAAAAGGCCTCCAACACATCTCGCCTAAACTATTGTTTTTTACTTTGTGGAGCAACTGCCCTCAGATTACGTTGAGAACATGGAAAACTGATATGAACTCTGACCTTCTCCACTATCTGGTCATGGGTGGCGTTCTCCATGTTCTCCCCGTTGACCTCTATCAGGCGATCGTTGTCTTGGGCACCTGCCCTTTCGGCCGAACCCCCCCGGGCCAACTCTGTTATGAACATGCCCACTTCACCTGGAAAAGGGAGCCGAGTAAAGAAAGTGTTGTTTGAAACTGATGTAAATTCAGATTCTAAATTTGAAGGTGTGTGTAGATGGCGACGGGTCACAACATGCAATACAAATATGTACAATAACCTCGGTTGTCAGTTTGGATCTCTCTGATCAGACATCACAGGTAATCAAAGAGACAACCAAGAAGCTTACTTCGGTGCGTATGCCCCGCCCCTCTCACCTTTGACAGAGCGCAGAGAGAAGCCATAGCCCCCGCTGGACTTGACCAGATAGCACAGTTTGGGTTTGGGCGCCTCCCCTACCACCCCGTTCATCGCTGGCTTAGTGGGTTTGGGGTACGGTTCAGACAAGTCCACCCCTTCAGCCTTCGCCTGCTTGTAGGACACCGCATCCATAACGTGGAAGGTGACGGAAGGACCGCTCTCCTTAACCAAATCCACCACCTACCACAGGACACACAGAACAGGGCAAAAAGACAAACGGAGGTGTTACAAACAGATAAAAAAATTTAAAAATGTAATGGAGATGTTGAAAATAGAGGTGTTACGAATATAGATGCGAACAATAGAAAGAGATTGGACAAAGCCTTAATCATAGCTAGTTAATCCCAGATTTAGTCAACTCAAACTTGTTCCCCGTCCCAGGCCCCTTTTGAAGACGTTGATGGTGTGGGCAATACCAGAGGACCCGGTTATCATTGGACTCTATAGCTTACACTGTAATCATTTCGGTACACTATGATTGGGAGGGGTCAGAGGTTAACGTGTGTGGCTGCTGGCCCTGTCAGCGCCGTTCAGCCCCTCCTCACCCGTGGATGATCCATGTTATCGACGTAGGCTCCGTTGACCCGGAGGATGCGGTCTCCGTCCTTCAGACCCGCCAGCTCGGCTGGCCCGCCCATCTCCAGGTTCCTGATCAGGTGACCTTCCTGGCCTTGTTCCAGCCTCAGGAAGAAGCCGAAGCTGTGACCTGGCTTCTTACTCAGCACTATGACTCTCGGCCTGTACCCAGCCATGTCCTGGACAGAGATCACCGGGTAAGAAGACAGCAACGCACGGTGGCAAACAGACACACACGGGTGCGGCAGTGACCCTCTGGTTTTACAGAGACATGTCCTGGAAAAAAACACGCACAAACAGCTGAACACGTCCTCCCTACATGAATGTGAAGCTCAGGTCCTTAGTGTAACAGAGGTAAAACTCATCCCATCTAATCTCCACGTCCCCAACCTCCCTCACACTCTAGCTAAATGATGTCAATAACGCAGTAGGCTGTAAAACACAGCTACACTGTAGCAACAGATAGACCGTATGGTAACTACGCCCGCAGATGAATTGCATGAATTGGGGTGTAGTGGAACATGTGCACGATATACATCTGATTGGCCGTTTACAGACCTAGAGGCTAATCTGGAAATTACATAGACTAGAGATAAAATAGCTGAAAAGCTGAAGGCCTCAGGAGAGTATCATTTGCAGATTATTTAGAGGACATTTCTAACTCACACAGCCTGGTCTACACATGAAGACCATAGTTTAAATAAGAGTGTAGCGGAGTGCTGACACCTCCAGAAGAAGGTTAATCTGCTATGCCACCTCTGTTGTGGCCATAACCAGAGGATTAATGGTTAACGACAGCCAGCTCCAGCAAGGAGGTGCGAAGGGCTTTTACAACTGGATTGTGCAAACTTTGACCCCAACCCCCACCCCTCCATTAAGAATGTCAACATAGGAATCCCTGGGGTTTTGTGTGTCTATCAGTTCTTAAAGTTGTCTAAAAAGCTTTCAATTGTTTATTTGATTATGATGAATAAACCACGGGGATAAGTCCAAAGGTGACATTGTATTATCTAATTTATTATGTAATCGCTATCATTATACAGCAGATTGCTATTTTATGGAGATTGTCTCTTCGAAATGTGGTGCTCAACCTTCCCAAGCCAATCAATCGGGGAAGACAACTTAATCACTGTGAGGGTTTGAATAGTGTGGGAGTGGAATAGCGTCTCGCATAGTAACTCATTACATGTAGATTTACACTGAACCCCTCCATCCACTGAGGCCTGATCTAAGCGATCTCTGAGGATCTCTGTGATCTCTGTGGATCACACTGTCGAACACCTGCCACAATACGACCTCAAAGGGGACAACCAGTACCATGTCTAAATAACCACCATGTAAACAGAGCATCATTCTGAATCAAACGCTAGGCCACTGAACACACCTGCGATTAATGCACTGAAGACGCCACGGCGAAAATAAAGAAAAGGAGGAACACTTACCTGCATCTGTCCAATGTTTCGCTCCAGTACAAAGGAGGAGCTCACCTAGTGCTCAGCTGTTATCTCCTTCTGGGTCTTCCCTCTCTAACAGCTTCCCTCCCACCTTGCCTTCTCTCCATCTATCTCTCTTTCTTCCCTCTCTCCCTCCCACTTTCTCTCTCTCCCTCACAGTCTCTACCTGTCTTTCTCCCCATCTCTCTCTCTCTATTGCTCGCTCTCTCCATTTTTCTTGTTCTTTCAGCGGAGGACTTTGACGGGCCAAAGGTGGACCTAAAGGCTGAGTTATTCAGTGGAGTCTCGTGGCTGGAGCGACTTGGGAGACATGCCTGAATCGCCCGGTCCTGGTGTCTGTAAAAGCTCACATCGCTAATCACAACCCTGTTATTCGTTCATCTTCTCAAAGCTGACAGAGGAGTGTGGATAGAAAGCTCCTGACAACGTCAAAGATCAGGTTTTAGTCATTTTTCCACAACCCATAAACAATAACAGCAGTAATGGATGGTTAATGGGAGCAAAGACTGGTTGAATGTGGGCGTATTGCCAGGATACAATTTGACTTACCTCAGGGATTGCCCTCATATAGCACAGGTTATCTCAGTAGACTAGTAAATGTTTTGAAAATGTGTCGTATCAGATCAAACCAAGCAACAAATCTGATATGTCACGCCAACCTCATGAATGATAGTTGTGAAATTTTGTATATTTCAATACATTTTGTGTGAATAGGAAACTGCAAAGTCATGGAAGAGTGAGTAGTCACAAGCTTCGTGTAAGCCACTGTCTCCAAGGAATATGGGACTGAATACTGAACTTTTTACTATGTCCAAATTCTTTTGGTTCTCTAAAATGGGGTGTGGGGATTGAAGTATAAAACATCTGAATAGTTCCTCTGGGATAGATGAAAGTAACCTCTAATTAAAGCCCTTTGTGTATCATTTCAAATCCAAAGCGCTGGTGTGTGTAGACCCAGCCAAATGGAAAGTTATCACTGTCCAAATAGTTTTGTAGCTTTGTATATAATATTTGGACACTGACACAATTTTCATCATTTTGGCTCTGTACACCACCACAATGGATTTGAAATGAAACAACCGAGATGCAATTGAAGTGCAGACTTTCAGCCTTAATTCAAGGGGTTGAACAAAAATATCATATCAAACGTTTAGGAATTGCAACCATTTTCATACACAGTCCCCTTATTTCAGGGGCTCATATGTAATTGGACAAATTAATACAATCATAAATCAACTGTTAATTTTTAATACTATGTCGGGAATCCTTTGCAGGCAATGACTGCTTGAAGTCTGGAACACATAGACATCACCAAACGCTGGGTTTCCTCCTTTGTTATGCTTTGTCAGGAATTGACCTTAGTTGTTGTTTGTTCGTGAGTCTTTCTGCCTTAAGTTTTGTCTTCAGAAAGTGAAATGCATGCTCGATCGGATTGAGATCAGGTGATTGACTCGGCCATTGCAGATAATTCCACTTCTTTGCCTTAAAAAACTCCTGGGTTGCTTTCAAGGTATGTTTTAGGTCATTGTCCATCTGTAAAGTGAAGCGCGTCCAATCAACTTTGCTGAATTTGGCTGAATCTGAGCAGACAATATATCCCTATACACTTCAGAATTCATCTGGCTGTTTCTGTCTTCTGTCACGTCATCAATAAACACTAGTGACCCAGTGCCCTTGGAAGCCATGCATGCCCATGCCATCACACTGCCTGCACTGATGATGTGGTATGCTTGGGATCATGAGTCGTTCCAAACCTTCTCCAAACTTTTTTCTTCCCATCATTCTGGTACAGGTTGATCTTAGTTTCATCTGACCGAAGAATGCTGTTCCAGAACTGGGCTGTCTTTTTTAGATGTTGTTTGGCAAAGTCTAATCTGGCCTTTCTATTCTTGAGGCTTACAAATGGTTTGCATCTTGTGGCGAACCCTACGTATTTGCTCTCGTGAAGTCTTCTCTTCATGGTAGACTTGGATAATGAAATGCCTACCTCCTGGGGAGTGTTCTTCACTTGGCTGGATGTTGTGAAGGGGTTTTTCTTTACCATGGAAAGAAGAGGGGTCTACATATTGAAGAGCTATAATTCCTTCACCCATCCTCCAATTTGAATGTGAATGCCCTCAAATTAAAGCTGAGACACTGCACTTTATGACCATTATTTAACTGTAACTTGTATATATTTTGGTAAACAGACAAAATAACAAAACTTATGTCAGTGTCAAATTATTTCCAAAATATATCCAAATATATATAGAGATAGATAGGTACAAAAATATTACATATATATATATACATCTCCATAATTTAAGCTTTTCACAGTGTGACTAAGCATGTCTTTACGCCTCTGAAGCCAGTTTTAGATTTTATAGTTGACTGATCTGTGAAGAGATAACTTTGTTTTTATCAGGAAGGCAAGGTTGGTTATACTGATGCGGATGTGTATGTCAGGAGAGCCTTTTTGGTCATGTTGGTGTGATTCTGTTGGGTGAAGCTCTTCTCTGGCCCATTGGCAGACCTGTCTCTCTCTCTGTCCCACTAGCAGACCTGTCTCTCTCTTCTCTGGCCCACTGGCAGACCTGTCTCTCTCTTCTCTGGCCCACTGGCAGACCTGTCTCTCTCTCTCTGTCCCACTAGCAGACCTGTCTCTCTCTTCTCTGGCCCACTGGCAGACCTGTCTCTCTTTTTGGCCCACTTGCAGACCTGTCTCTCTCTCTCTATCCCACTGGCAAGACCTGTCTCTCTCTGTCCCACTGGCAGACATGTCTCTCTCTTTGTCCCACTGGTAAGACCTGTCTCTCTCTGTCCCACTGGCAGACCTTTCTCTCTCTGTCCCACTAGCAGGACCTGTCTCTCTGCTTCACTGGCAGACCTGACTCTCTCTGTGTCCCACTGGCAAGATTTGTCTCTCTGTTCCACTGGCAGACCTGTCTCTCTCTCTGTCCCATTGGCAGACCTGTCTCTCTCTCTCTGTCCCACTGCCAGACCTGTCTCTCTCTCTCTCTCTCTCTCTCTTGCTCCCTGGCAGACCTGTCTTTCTCTACCTGGCTCAAAGAAAGGTCTGTCTTCTTCTCTTGCTCCCTGGCAGGCGCGGAACACAACGCAGTTATGTCTTTTCTAGTCTGACCTCCACCATTACTTACTGTACAGTTGGTTATCTGGATCCATGTAACTGAGGGAGTTGGACTTGCCCCCCCCCTCCTTTGGATTCACCTCTGCCATCTGCTGTCAAGAAATAGGATAACATTCAAAAACATTCATTCAAGGGGAAACCCATTAGTAAGAACACTACAAGACAGAACATTTATTGATTGCAGTGGTGAAGGCTTTCAGGGAGAGCTAATCGAGCGAGTGTGTGTGTGAACGTGACTGTGTGTGTGTGTGCATGCTTGCATGCATGTATCTATCACACGCAGGTAGGTCTGTTTTGTGTGTTTCTTCATCGATTAGGATCAGAGACAGAAAGTCTGATGGGCAAGAGCTTTCATTAGGTCCGTATTCACTCAACCATTGTTCCAATCTGAGGCGACTTAGCGTCTGTATAAATATACACATATGAACACACATGGATGGGTAAGGGATGAGCAGGTGTTTGTCTCTGGGGTAAACAGAAGAAAAAGGATGGCTCACTGTGATGCCAAGGAGCGAGAAAGGGAGAGAAGGAGAGATAGAGGAGGATAGAGAGAAAGAGAGATGGGGGAAGGAGAGAGAGAGAGAGAGAGAGAGAGATAGAGAGAGGGAGGGATAGAGAGAGAGGGCGAGAGAGGGGGTGGATGCCTCTCGGGCTAGGCAGGTAATCACCAGGGGCTTGAAGCTGTTTGGACAGATGGATGTAAGAGGGACGTGACAGCAGCTCCACAGGGCTAGAGACTGACAGAGTGTGTCTGAGAGAGACACAGATCCTCTTCAGCTTGGGAAAGCACTCCTGTCTGACTCATTTCACTATCCATTACCCTCTGAATGAGTTTTGTGTATTTGTGTGTGTGTGTGTGCGTGTGTGTGTGTGTGTGTGGGTGTGTGTGTGCGTGTGGGTGTGTGTGTGTGGGTGTGTGTGTGAGCAGACCCCACAGAGATAGTGAAACCTGTCAAATAAGTCCTCAAAAGGTTTTTAGGTGTAGGGAATGGAAATAGGGAACTTGTATTCTTGTCCCCACAGGGATATAAAAACAAACGTGTGTGTGTGTGTGTATAGACATTGAACTGGCCAATGATTTTGTGTGTGTGTTTTTGTGCTTTGTGAATGGGTTGAAAACTGGCACAACTTCACTCCAGTTGGGTGCGTGTATAGACGTCTGTCTGGTGTTGTACATGGGCCAACCTGTGTATCCACCTGTGATTCACACATTTTCACTGAGACAGAATATGCTGAATTGTGGTGTGCTCTACTATCACATGGTGCTGGACATTAACCGAACCCCAGTTCGCACAGAACAAGAAGAACTACATGTATTGGGATTTCTTTTTGCTCTAAAGTTATCCTGTAGTTGTCTTTAATCATTCCCAGCTGGCTACTTTAAAATGTAAGATTCATTTCAATGCCACAATTCATTTCAATTGGGAGAAACACCATTGACTTTGCATGGCTATGACTGAATACATCAGTGGTGTTATAATGGTTTCCAAAATGGAGACAACATGAAATGACGGCATAAGGATGTCAGTTAATGTACATTAATTCATGGATTTAACTAAATACCACCAGAATATTGATTAACAAACACATGTAGCCCTTTAGTCTCTCCAAGTTCTAAGACCTTATTAATACATGCTGATATTAGTTCATTTCATATTCGTTTTCAAATTCCTAATTGTATGGTCTCAACATGATCAGCTATTGATCAAGCGTCCCCTTAAACACTACGAATAAAAGTGTGAAATATACATAATGAATCATTTATTGTATTCATTTGATGGGATCAATGGGGAACAGTTTAATACCATTAAACATTTGCTTCCTTTACTGGACACACATGTGTGTTGCCTCCCAGACTGGAGTATATGTGGTATTTATGTAATATTCATATTGCAGTCCCGCTCTCAGATCAGAGCAACCTTTCATCACACTTTAAAATTCAGCTACACCAGGAAGAGTGTTTCCCGTCGCACCGTCTGTAATCAACATGCCCCTGCGTTGTCCCAGAGAGACCACGATGAATAGCTCTCCTCCCAGCAGGTTTCTGTCATCTCTGTTCTCTCTTGCTCTTCTTTGATTGGCATTCTCATTGACTTGGTTGGATAACTGGACGTGCAGAATGACTGGCTGGTGGGATGGATGTGTAGAAGCAACCCCGTCAAGTCTGTGGATAGATTAGGTTCTGGGGCCTGGCTCAATAAGCAAGTGACAGTAACCCCTCTCTCTCTTTGAGCGTGAGCAGTTTGCAATCTAACGATTCCCCCTCAGGTCAGTGTGATTCTCCTCAGCAACGGCACGTCACAGCGGTCAACGACTACTGCTACAGTACAGTACAGCAGTTGTTACTGTCAATTCAGTGGTCCATTCATCTCTGCCTGCTTATTTGCTAGGGGATACAAGTTCAGGGAAGCCCAGCAGAAAATAAGTAGCTTGTGTTATTGGAAGTGAGTTGATGGAATAGTACATCTTAACCTCTAAGAAAAGTGTTTGCCTTTGTAAATGAATCCATAGAATACATTAAAGCCAGGTATGAAGGTCTGTTTCCAAGATGGAATTGCAATTTTGTAGTGGATATGCTAAATTGTGCACTGCCAGGCGTTATTACGTTATACATGCATTTCACACGTGAAATAACTCTCAAGTTTGTCATTGGGAGATTAGATGGCCATATCAATATATCGATTAACCAAGGCTCTGCACTAAAGAGCTTGGTAGACTACATTCTAATTTTGAACTCGTTTTTAAGATGGCTGATATGTGTTTGCTTACCACTTGAGGGCGCCACTGGAGCACTCAGATGGACCTGTCATTCATAACTTTCCATCCCAGAGGATTGTTGTCCCCCCACTCCCAACTGCGTGCCGGCGCGAACAGACCCGACGACCAATCACCCGCTCCCCTCGTCCCACGCACCAACCTTCCCCATATTACCACACCGCTGCGCTCTCTGTGCCCAGTCCGAATGGTATAGTCACGCCAACGTGTTAAGCGCAGCCGCGCAGCTGGGTCGCCAACATTCCTGAGACGCACAAATCCGCTCAACTCTGGGGTGAACCCACACTGGCAACTAGTAACTTCAAGGATGCCCAATGAATGGGTTTAGCTGAAAATATACATAGAAAAATCAAACTAATAATTTGGTTGGAGTATTTTTAGGATTTTGAATGGGTGCAGTCAACATTTGATCACAGCACATGCCCTCAGCGCAAGAATAGAATGCATACTTTCCTCCTATTTCTTTCACCATCAAGATGGATTTACAAACCCTGAACGAGACCTCTACGTTGTTGGAGTGTGTGGGACCGCAAGGCGTTGAACCTAATGGAACGGGGAACGCAAGTCTGGAAGTCAGAAACATCACCACCTGTGGAAACGCGTCCATGGTCCTCAAACCGCAACATGTCAAAGAGAAAGGTGAGGCTTCGGGCCACGTATAATTCTAAAACCTAAATTACATGACTAAAAATAACAAAAACTCCACAAATTCCAGTCAGTGTTCGACAAAATCACACAAACCTTGTTCACCACAGTCTAAATTACAACATTAATAGGCACTGATTTTTCGTTCATGCAATAGCATATTCAAGTAGCCTATCGAAATTAGAGCTGGAGATAAAAAAACATTGTTGTACGCACAAATGAATCTCAAATGGTAAAAGTGAAAACGCAAAGAAATATGCAGTTATTTTATTTTATTAATTAATTACGTAATAAATCGAATTATTTGCTTAATACATCATTCTTAATGTATACGATTTTGACGGTCTGGAACGTAATCTTTTCATTGCCCTAATCGATGTCCCTTATTTGGTACAGTAGGACAACCTCAGAGATGTATAGAAGTTTCAGTAAATTAATTACAGTATCTCTAGTTTCTATTGTGTGTGTGTCTGTGTGAATCTGTGTGTGCGCACGCGCGTGTGTGTGCGCGTTGGTGCGTGTGCACAGTGATATAGCTAATTAGTATGGCAATAAGCAGAGAAACCAACAGTGCAATTGGCACTCAGGTATCCAACCTTCAGTAGCCACAATCAAAACCAATTCCTGAGACCAAAACAACTCACACTCATTCAAACATTTTCAGGAATGGAAAAACCCTCAACTCAAAACCCTGACCACTACCACCCATCAATTATACAAATGGATTAGCCATCCAAAAATGACTGTAATTGTAAGAAATGAAGCCTTTTTCCAGAGATTCAAGAGTAAACATAAAACTGAGGCTCAGGGTCTCAGGGTCAGTGCTGCAATTTATCAATATACAATGACTCTGTGTTTCTGTTGTATTTGTTCACAAACAAGGTGTCTCCTTTCCTCTCTCATTTTAATTTATAATTTATTTATACAGCTAGAGGTGTGTGTGCGTGTACCTGAGTGCTTGTGTGTGTGTGTGTGTGTGTGGGTGTCTATCTGTGACGTCTCTCAGATTATTTGTCTTCGGAGTGACATTAGAGTTCCATATACATTTGCCCAATAGAGCATCCCTTCCCAGGTCCTCTACACACCCCACCATCGGTGATTGATGTTGACGTGTTCATGTACTTTAATGAAAGTAAACTCTGAATGTTACTGAGGCACCCCGGCGTTAGGTGTCAGAAACATTAGTAAGATTAATTATTTTAACGTGAAAGTGGTGAGGGGCGAATTCAAACCCATTATCATTACAAACTAATTATCATCGGAACGTGATTGAGGTTTCTTGTCGACCAGGAGCGGGACTGGATTGAACGTTACGTCAACCATTATGGAACACAACCACAACCTGAAGAGACGTATGAACATCAGCCTGGAATTAGTCCTGGGTAGCAGAAGGTTAATTATTTTTCCTTTGTCTCTCAGTAGGCTGTACCAGTGTTGACACCAGCCTGTAGGCTACTGGCTCGTTCCACACTGCCAGTTTCTTTCCCCAGGGGCCTCGTGCTTGTGTGTTGTGCATATTACCCACACTCTGAAGGCAACAGCATTTGGGTTCAAATTGATGCTGCTCGGGGAAAGTTGTGAGCCTGACGAGGTTCTTCACTGCCCTGAACGTAACACAACCTATATTTAGCGTGCCCCATCAGAACTGGCTGCCGTACCTTCCAAGCTGGCCGCGCACACACACACACATACACACACATACACACACAGATGAGAGACATCTAAGGCTGCAGCGTCCACCATCATCTTTAATCGCTCAGTCACCCTGACACTTGTTCACTTTCTCACTCGCTCACACTTTCACTGCCCTTCTGCTTGGCTCGCTCTCTCCTCATCCCTGCGTGTTTTGGGCCGTCTGTGTTGTATTTATAGAGCGGCAGACTGAAGCAGACAGACGTACAGTGCTGCTAGTTGAATCACAGTGTTGAGTGACTTCAGGCATGGCGCCAGGATTTCTTCTCTCCCAGGGGTAAGGGGGAGCGCGACCAGTACGTGGGGGTGCTAAGAAAAAATCTTCATTTAATAATTGTGCTAAATCTTCATTTAATAATTCAAAAAATGCTGAAATGCTTGAGGGGGCTTAACTGGATCTACGCAGATTTGTGACATGGCTGTAACAGCCCCTAGCCCTGGTGTAGTGCTGTGCCTGAGTGACTTTGAGTTCAGCTCTAATAGACTCAGATTGCTCCCTCGCTCTTCGTTCTCAGCCCTCGGCTCATTGTAAAATCAAAGTTCATAAAACCGATATTTAAACTATTTTTTACCGGGCTGAGATCGATTTCTTTTCAGGCCAGTCGCTTCAGGTGACAAATTGAAATTCTGTTCGATTGCAGAACCCCCTTGTTTGTTAAATCAGACTTTAAATTAAATGAATTTGATGAATGTTAATTTTGTGAACGATGGAGTTTTAGTGTAGTTGACCCTGGTTAGTGTTAAGGTGAAGCCTGCCATTACAAGTGACTTGGTCCATATTACACAGGCTCTTGGGACTGCATCTTGGGCACATCTCTACCAGCTGCAGTGGTGCAATACATATAACAGTGTAATAGCTGGTCACACAGGTTATAATCACTCATGGATGTTGACACCTGTTATATAATGCTTATGAGCATTGTGAATTAGGCTGGAAGATGGACGATATCTAGGGTACATCTTCTTATTACATTCTTAAAATGTCCCAGTGTGTACTATCTGATATGACCAGGCCCTCAAATGAATATTAAATATGAATATAGAAAATATGAATCAAATATCGTAGACATTATAGCTATTATAGCTAAATACAGGTTGTCATAAGTTTTGTTAATTATCATTATTCTTTTATTATTATTTTAAATGTGCCCCCTTTCAGTCCCTTCCCCAATTTTGTCATATCCAGTTGAATCTCAGTTTGTTTCATTTAGGCAACAACTCTTAATAGATTTCAGGAGAGTTGAAGATTAGTGACAAGTCATCCCCTTAACCATCTGCATCAAGCCATCTTTTTTTTTTTCATCTTTTTTTCCCTGCTTGTCCAGCCAGGAAGTCAAGTGGATCAATGTGTGTGATGTAGTGAATTGGGTACCATTTGGGACTCAATCTGATGGAGCAGTCTTTTAAACTGCTCCATCAGTGCTTGCTATTCATGACTAATAATAACAATTTTGGCACGACACATCTTGCTTTCTCTCTCAGTATTTTTCTCTTGCACCATCGTTCTCTGTCACATGTTCTTGCTATTATTCACTCTCTGTCCTGTTCTCCCAGATTTTTCCTTCTCTATGCATAAGAAGTCTCTCTCTCTTGCTCTTTTTCTCGCTCTTGGTTACTCTCTTTCTCACACCTTGCTCAAGTTCTGTTGAATTTTCCTAATGGAGGTGCTCAATCACATTCATGTGCGGCACTACAAGCTACTGTCTCCCTCCCTAAAAGAGAGATGTTCTGTTTGTAATCAGCAGTGGGAGGTGTGCAACACTCCATCTTCCTCACTGTCAGAAATAGCCTTTAAGTAAAAGAGGAGAAATATATGACATTTACCATATACTGTTCTAATTGCATTGTGTAGGAGCTATATAAAGCTATATAAAGGCCCCAGTAGAGCAGGCCGGGGGAGCTATATACAGGCCCCAGTAAAGCAGGCCGGGGGAGCTATATAAAGGCCCCAATAGAGCAGGCCGGGGTTGAAATATAAAGGTTTCAGTAGAGGGATATATGTGTATATTTATAGCAGGCCGGGGAAGAGGCCGTCTAAGCTACGACCGCCGCCCGCACCCATTCCTCCCAAACTTCCACCAGCAGTCCGTCCCAGAGACGACATGGCGACTCCAGCAGAGCAGTCTGTCTTTTGTTTCTGATAAACCTCTCTGTCCCTTCTCTGTTTGCTTTCACAAAATGCCCACCAGTGCCCTGAACACTTGCAATATGTCCGTTCCCTGTCTCTCCCTGTTACAGTTGTTAAACGGTTTAAAATGGGTGCACGCACACACACACACACACACACACAAACACACACACACACACACACACACAAACTATATAATTCAGTGTGCAGATCCCTTGTTGGTCTTGCTTGCATGCATGGTGTGATGAGTGTGAAGTGGGGGTTTGTGGTGTATTGTCAATGTACCACGGCTTAGTGCTGTGTCCAGGCAATCCACGGTGTGTCGTGCCTAAGAACAGGTTTTTGTCTTGGTATATCGGTCATATACCAACCAGCCTTATTGCTTTATTAGCTTCAACTTGCCTACTGAGGAGAACGTGTGCAAGGTCAACTGTGATGTGGACACTGACACACTGACGAAGTGCATGAGCAGTTATTTCTGGTGCGTGTATGCATGTGCACGCGTGTGTGTGTGTGCGCGTTCTTGCAATCTACGCAGTGCAATGTGGGTTAAAATACCATGCTGGGAACTGGTCAAATTAACTGGCCTTATAGTAGTATTGCCAGGTGTTCATGCAAAATAGACGTTCAACACAGCTGATATGAAAACACAGACTGACATTAAACACAAATATCTGGCATAAAACTATTATTTACATTAAAACACAGACTGATATTAAAACAGCTATCTGATTATAAGCAGCAGGCAACTGATATAAAACAGGTAACTAAAGGATATCCACACAGATTTAAAATGTAACGCACCTATCTGATATTAAACATAGAATTCTCATAAATGCTCACTGGTTGAACAGAATTTCAATTTGTCACCTGTAGTGACTGAATTGAAAAGGAATCGATGTCAGCCCTGTGAAAAACAGTTTATATTTGGTATATAAAATGTAGTTTTTTCGATGATTAGAGGATTGACATTGAAACATAGCTAGCTCACATGAATCGCAAAAAGTTGCAGCAGGACCAGGATTTATGTTAGGAGAGAAACAGCGACTCTAAAATATTGATGATGTGCCGTTAATATTCATAATTTCTTCCACCCCACATTTCACTATAATGCTAAAGATTACTTAAGCCATGCAGATGTTCCAGTATTTCATTTAGAAACTGCTTTTGCAACTCTTTCTTCTCAAGACACTCCAAAACAAGTACTAAGAGGACTTAATTGGTTGATTAAATATTAAGCAGAATATGTGTGTATGTATGTATGTGTGTGTATGTATGTATGTATGTATGTATCAATGTATGTGTTTGTTCTTTATGTATGTGTGTGTGTGTGTGTGTGTTAGTATGTCCTACAATGTGCATGTGTGCTTGTGTGTCTGTGTGTTTGTGTGTGTGTGTGTGTGTGTGTGTGTGTGTGGAGGTTGGTGTGATTCTAAAGAAGAAAACTCATCATGTTTCCACCACCATAACCCACAATTCAAAGGGATTCAAGGGTTTACTAAACAGTCTCAATGACAATCTCAGCTTATTCTGCCTCTGGTACACAACTCTCTGCTGAATACGTGAGCTAAGCACACTTTGATGGAGAGCATAACAATAGGGACACTCATTCCACTAAGGATTGTGTGTGTGTGTGTGGACTTGTGTGTGTGCTTGGGTATGTGTGCGTCCGTGTGCATGTCGATGAAAAGTGGTGGCAGGGTACCCTAGTGGTTAGAGCATCTGACCAGTAACTGAAAGGTTGTTAGAATAAATCCCTGAGCAAGGCAAAAATCAATTGTTCTGTCCCTGAGCAAGACAGTTAACTCTAATTGCGCTCAGGTCTTTCCTTAGAATGAGAATGTGTTGTCAGTCATACTTACCTGGTAAAATGAACAGAAGAATAAAATGAAGTAGCACCTCCTTGGCTCAAAAAGCGGCGATACCAGGTCAGTGTCCTTGTGGTCATTGTCCACATTTTCTTAAACGAAATTTAAGGGTTGTGAGAACAATCTGTGGCCTAATCATTCCAAAGGCTGTAACGATGTCGTCATATATCTCTGCTGACACTCAGCACTAAAGAGATTTGAGCTGAGGCTTTGGGGGGGGGGGGGTGTTCTGGTACAGAGGCTCATGCTTATGCCAAAGCTCGTTCAGGCTATACTAACTATCCCCAAAAGCAATTCCCAGTTCAGTGAAAACCATTTTGATGACAGCTGCAACCTGAAGGCTTCTGCACTGACCAATCAACATGCTGCTGAGTCAACAAAATCACAGGTCCTTCTATGCCAAGAAAACAGATCATTCCATCTACTGTCTGTCTTAGTGATGGAGGAATATGTTTTGTGCACTGTTGAAGGCTGCACCTGGGTGTAGTTTCTGACTCAAGAGATGAAAATAAACAATTATTTATTCTGTAATGTTTTATACTTTTTTCTCACTCCTTCTGTCTCTTGCTCTCCCTCATGCTCTCTGCTACCTTTTGCTTTACTTTAACCTCTCTGATCTCTCTCTTTCTCTAAGAAGGAAGGATTTGTGTGTGTGTGTGGTGGTCCACATTGATTGGGAGTAGCATGTTGTAGCAGGTTGTACCCCAGGGGTTCTTCTCTGCTCTCTTGGCCCAAATCAGTCATATTAAACGCTGGCAGGGTGACAGTAGTAAGCATTGGCAGGATGACAGGATGACAGTAGCAAACAATGGCAGGATGACAGTAGTAAACGATGGCAGTTTGACAGTAGTAAAGATGGCAGGATGACAGTAGTAAACTATGGCAGGATGACAGTAGTAAACGATGGCAGGATGACAGTAGTAAACGATGGCTGTATGACAGTAGTAAACGATGGCAGGATGACAGTACTAAATGATGGCAGGATGACAGTACTAAACGATGGCAGGATGACAGTAGTAACCAATGGCAGGATGACTGTAGTAAACGCCAGTAGGATGACAGTAGTAAATGTTGGCAAGATGACAGCAGTAAACAATGGCGGAATGACAGGGGTTGTCAGCTTGTGCGTCTGAAGAGAGAGGAGTGAACTGCGGAGTCGTTTGGTTCGATAGATTCATTTATTTGAGCTGCACTGTGCTCGTAACGGCGAGACAATAACACAACAAAGACAAAGGGAGCAGAGGGAACATATATACTCGGGGAGATGACTGGATGATGATCAGGTGTGCTAAACGAGACAACAGGTGTGATGAGTTGATGAAATGGGCGGTGGTGTCAGAAAGCCGGTGACGTGGAGCGCCGAAGCCTGCCTCCTGCAGGGGGAGCACTGGAGGCAGATGGCGCAGGTGTGACAGTACCCCCCCCCTGACGACACCGACCCTGGGGCCGACCCGGAGGGCGCGGAGCAGGACGATCCGGGCGACGATGATGGAAGTCGCGGAGAAGGGCGGGAGCAAAGACGTCCCGCACCGGAACCCAGCTCCGCTCCTCCGGGCCGTACCCCTCCCACTCCACGAGGTACTGGAGGCCCCCGGCCCGGCGTCTCGAGGCCCCCTTGATGTCGAGGGGGAGGGGGGAACCTCCCGAACCTCACACCCCTGGAGGGGACCATCCACCACCGGCCTGAGGAGAGACACATGAAACGAGGGGTTAATACGGTAGTCAGGAGGGAGACGCAACCGATATGTCACCTCGTTGACCCTCCTCAGGACTTTAAAGGGCCCCACAAACCGTGGGCTCAGCTTCCGGCAGGGCAGGCGAATGGGCAGGTCCCTCGTTGAGAGCCAGACACGGTAGCCCGGACGATACACCGGGGCTTCCCTGCGGTGGCGATCAGCATAGGTTTTCTGCCGGCGGACAGCGAGTCTGAGGCAAGCCTGCACTGCCTCCCATGTGCCCGCTGCCTGCCGGAACCAATCGTCCACCGCAGGGGTACCGGTCTGGCCCGGGGTCCAGGGTGCCAGAACCGGCTGGTAGCCCAGAACGCACTGAAACGGGGATATCCCCGTGGAGGAGTGGTGATGGGAGTTCAGGGCATACTCCACCCACGGCAGGAACTCCGCCCACTCCCCCGGCCGGTCCTGGCAGTAGGACCGAAGGAGCCTGCCCACATCCTGATTCACTCTTTCCACCTGCCCATTGGACTGGGGGTGGTAGCCCGAGGTCAGGCTGACCGAGACCCCCAGGCGCTGCATAAACGCCTTCCAAACCCTGGAGGTGAACTGGGGGCCCCGGTCCGACACTATATCCTCGGGCACCCCATAGTGCCGGAAGACATGAGTAAAAAGAGCCTCGGCGGTCTGTAGGGCCGTGGGGAGACCGGTCAGAGGCAGGAGGCGACAAGACTTGGAAAACCGGTTCACAACGACCAGGATAGTGGTGTGGCCCTGTGAGGGGGGAAGATCTGTTAAAAAATCAACAGACAGGTGGGTCCATGGTCATTGTGGAATGGGTAAGGGGTGCAACTTACCCATAGGCAGGT
Organism: Esox masquinongy; assembly: GCA_016801175.1. Taxonomy (NCBI): domain Eukaryota; kingdom Metazoa; phylum Chordata; class Actinopteri; order Esociformes; family Esocidae; genus Esox; species Esox masquinongy. The sequence goes on from JACXGI010004031.1 coordinate 56,392, forward strand.
GTCGGGGTGCCTTACTCTGGGCGCACACCGAGCAGGAAGAGACGTACACCCTCACGTCCTTAGCCAAGGTAGGCCACCAGTACTTACCGGCCAGGGCCCGCATGGTCTGCCTGATACCAGGATGACCGGAGGAGGGGGAGGTGTGGGCCCAGTAGATGAGCCGGTCACGGACAGACATCGGCACATACGTGCGGCCCTCAGGGCATGCGGGCGGAGAGGGCTCGTCACGCTGCGCACGAACGATGTCCGCGTCCACTTCCCATGCTCCCGCAGTACGGGAGCGTCATCCACTGGCCGCTCCTCCGTGTCATGCTGGTGAGACAGCGTCGGCTCTGACGTTCTTGCTTCCCGGCCTGTAAGTGAGAGTGAAAACAAACCGGGAGAAGAACATAGCCCACCTGGCCTGGCGAGGGGTCAGCCTCCTCGCAGCCCGCATGGACTCCAGGTTGCGGTGGTCAGTCCAGATGAGGAAAGGGTGCTTGGCCCCCTCTAACCAGTGCCGCCACGCCGACAGGGCTCTAACCACGGCCAACAGCTCATCACGCTCCGCCGCACTGAACTTCTGGGAGAAGAAAGCACAGGGGCGGAGCGTGTTCCGACTCCCCGTTCGGGAGAGAACGGCCCCAAGACCACATTCGGACGCGTCCACCTCCACAACGAACTGGAGCGACAGGTCGGGATGGGCCAGGACCGGAGCGGTGGTGAAACGGTGTTTCAGTTCCACAAACGCCCGCTCCGCCTCCGTGGTCCACCGTAACCGAGTCGCCCCACCCCTCAGGAGGGAGGTGATCGGAGCCACGACCTGGCTAAAGC